>OMLM01004104.1:2770-20878 GCA_900302695.1 Helostoma temminkii | reverse complement strand
CACATACAGGAGCTTTGCATAGAGTGGAATTCGGAAAACTGGAGCTGGGTCCTGTCAGAAATGTTTTAGGAAAGAACAGAAGTGCGACTGTCTTCATTTGGATGTGAAGCAAGTAAATCTTATGGTCTTCTGCAGCAGAAAAGCCTCATTATGGAAAATGTCAAACCGACCAAGTGATGTATATCCTAACGTGAAGCGATGTTACCTATGCCATAAATCTGCCCGTCAAAGCAAACATGAGGTGATGCTCTGTAAGGTTCTGGCTGACACCAGGAGTGAGATGTGTTCGTTAAGTAGAGAGCAGGCCTAATGATCGACTCTGCAAGCCCCAAACCTTTGGTACATTCGGTGCAAAATATATATTTATACACACAACAGGACAGACATACATATAGAGTTATATACAAAGAGACAAACAAGACTGCACACATGATACACAAACATGTGCTCTCACATTTCACAAAATCAAAAACAGCCCTATCAATTCATCACTGATTCATGAGCAATGAAACTGAACCGTCAACCTGTTACTAAGATAGGCACACGCACACGTGTGAAAGTAACGTTTTTGAAACACGCTGCCGAGATACTCGCCATTACACTGTCAGAGAGAGAACTATTGCATTTACACAGTGTCCATTCCCAGAGCTAAAACTAAGTGACGAAAGCAGGTATTTCTACACCTTGTTCCAATGACCATGAACACTCAAGGTATGACAGTGGCAGGTAAGCATAAGGCTGCATGCTTCAAGTGAGCGCCACGACTGAAGTGACACAACATAACCAGCTCCCTCGCCCCGTTTTCTGAATGGATAGCGATATCCTCATGCAAAAAAAGCTAGTAAGGACAGTGTGTTGTACTATTTCAGCATGCAATATCGAGCTATAACACAACGCCACCTAGGGGTTTCAGCCCTGGCGCAGCTCACAGAGCTGACCAAGAAGATCCCGCATGCAGTATTGGGCTGGGAGAGGGGATGGGATACGAAGGTCTGTCTCCACATCTCGCATCACGTGTGGGGCTCTCTACCACTATTCCAGCCCCTGTGGTCTAGCTCCAAGAAGACTTTGTACAGTAGGTGTAACCTTGCATGCACCCCATAGGAGATGAGTGTGCTTGCGTTTGTGTGTGTCTGTAAAAAATGTGTTTGGGAGACAGAGAAAAGGGGTCCTCAGGGTTTAGATTGTGCAATTAAGTTACAACTGAATTACATAAATGTTTTATCACATGCTTTCAAGACAACATTATTGCCTGGGCAAAGGGTCTAATGTACAATATCCATCCAGGCTGGTGTTGTTTCTGGCAAGATCATAATCATTCAGTAATAAGACCAAAACTGTGGAAATACATCAGGAACAAAAGGCTTGTGACCACAAATTAAATTTCAAGCACTACTCAGTCGGCAAGTCAACATCTGAGGGCACTCAACCACATGTTTGTAAGTGCGGAATTTGATTGAGCCATACTGATGCACGTTTGTTTCGTTACCTGTTCTCTTAATTTTCTGAGCACTTGACATCACAAGTGTGAAGCATGCAACAACAACATGCACATACGGTAAACCCAGACTGTAACTAAAACCCTCCTGCCACAAATATTTGAACCAGCTGCGTTTTTTTTTATTTAACACAGAATCAGATCTGACTGTAGTAAAGTCAACCAATCCGTGTCAGGTTCTCACTACTCAGACAGCCCCTGCAACATTCTGCCGAGCCTCGTCATAAATGTGTTTACAATAATTAGCTCTGTTAAAATGATTTTAATAAAAGCAAATAACAAAAGTCACAGCAGAATCTTACACCCAGCTGAGAAAACAGTCACTATGACACAGTATATAAACAATTATAGTAAAGAAACTGAATGTTACATTACTCATTTAGTGTCTGTTCATTTAACAAATACAATACTGCTCGTTCTGGTTTTTCAAGAATACCAAGGAAGGGTCTGACAGGTTGACTTGCAGACTGAAGAATGCTCGAAATGTGGATTGTGGTTTCAAACCTTTATCACTGATATACTTCCATAGATATTTAGTGACAGAACAGTTGTGGGACTTTAAGCTGAAGCTCTCACAGTTACATCCTCTTTGATTTGTGAGACAAGTAGATCTGATCACATTTTTACAAGGTAATAAATGAGCTTCCCTTCTCCTTAATAAAATTTCACTTCATGGTCAGGAAAAACCCAAGAGGCACTAAAAACAACCCGCCATTGCTTCCTGACCAGGAACCTGGGTGACAACAGGCATGTGTCTTTTAGCTAGCAAGTCCTTGTCTGATGTCACCCTTAAGTGAAGCCCCTTCTCATTCCTCAAGCAACCATGTTGCATTGGATCCTCCTTGCCAACTTTGCACGTTTGTTTCGTCCCCAGCCTATGTGAGATTTTCCTCTGGGGCCTAACAGAGTTGCTTGATGTTCATACATTCAGTCACTGATAGAGTACATTCATCACATTCACTGGGTGGGAGGCGATAACATCAGTGAGAAGGACCTTGTTTCTTATACTTATGAACGGGTGTCATCTGTCTACGTGGGACAGCGCATCTATTGCTTATGATGAATGTGGGGAAATGGTTTCAAATACAGGAACCCTGTGTTTCTATATGAGTTAAGTGTGTCAGTAAATGTGTCTGTGTACTGGACTGGAGTGAGTGCATCTGTTCCACTATAAGAAAGTACAGTGCGCCCGAAGGTGCAAGGCCAACAGTGTATATTTGTATACGTGTGTGTTTGTGTGGGGGTGTGAGTGTGTGATACTGGGTGTCCTTGTTGAGTGTATGCAAAAACAAGGCTGCATTTCTCAGATGTGTCTTTACCTTTCATGCGTATGTAAGAGCTGATGTTGCAGTACTTAAAATAACAGTCCTGACTAAAACCTGTTGTCATTATTACAATGGGTCAATGGCCATAAATAAGTCACTGGTCATTTATGACTCACTGTTTGGCTTATTTGAGAATCAAAACTGTGAAAATAAGTGTCCATCTTAGAACAACGGATTTGTGTTTGCGTATTTGTGCGCTTCAGTGTATCCCCATCACTCAGACAAGCAGGGAGGACCAGCTAATATCTAACTAAAAGTCTACAATGTCACGTATTTCCAAGCTGATAAAAAGTCCTAGGGGGAAACACTGGTTTGTATGACAAAATGTCCATGTTTGTGTGTGTTTTGTGCAAAGGTGATTAGTGTGTGTGTTTGTGTAGTTAATAACATTGTAGCCCCAGTGCTGGAAGTACACAGTTTAGAGGTCCAGAGAAGGAGAGAGAAGCTGTGTGGTTTCTGAGCAGCCACCTCTGAGGTGTAGGCAGAAGGACGAGGAAGAGAAGGAGAGATGCTAGAAATCCAGTAACCAAGGCCATTAACTGAAGAGATAAAGCACACGTGTGGCTCAATGAGTAAAGCTTACCATGAAAAAAAACAAATTGTACTGTACAGATTTTCTAATTCTTCGCCTTCCTTGACCTCCGTCAGTAATGTAAGAGAAAGGCAGAGAATTGAAACAAAGCCTGGGTGTTGAGTAATGAAAACCATTTGGAAAATAAAAATAAAAAACAGTTATCCATGGGTAGGTTAGTTGCCATTTGAGGATACTGGTTTTATTTTCCATGTCCTTTCAAAGAGAGAAAGCGGATTTCCAGATGGTTCTGCCTTGATTTAAACCTGGGTGTGAGCTTGTTTTGAGGTTATTCCAAACCAAACGTGCTCGTTTCCTCTACAGCAGTGACCAGCTTCTCATAGAGCATGGAGAAGGAGGGATAAGGTGGGAGGTCCAGACGATTAAAGCAAGTATGAGCCCTGTGGAGACACACACCATGAGATTATGAGATGGATGCAAGAGTACTAAGAGACCAGTCTTTATACTGTTGCATGAGGAAGTAAAACCTGTCTTCATTTTTTTCAGTTTTGGTGTATATCTCATAATAAACGGTTCTCTGACAAAAGTAGATAAAGACAGAATAGTTTTGTTTACTGAAGCAAATAAGTTTGGAAGTCACTAGACCGGTGTAAAAAAGTGCTTGCCCTACAATTACGCTATTCACTTATCTAATCTGACAAACTTAACTAAAGGTTGGGGTCAGTTGCATTAAACACACCCAAGCCTGTTCATTCAACACATCACTTAAATAGAAATTTTTTCAGCTGTGTGAAATTGGCTATAAGGTCTCAACAAGCAGCGCACTGCCACGATTAAAGGAAATTCCACAACACACAAGGAAGGAGGTGACTGAAATACTTCAGTCTGGGAATCAAATTCATGTTCTGGGACTTCAAAGAATCCCAGAAAACTTGGCAGTGGCATGAACCTTCGCAGGAGTGGCCAGCCTTCTAAAATTTCCCTAAAAGCACAGATTTAACTCATATAGGAAGTCACACAAAAGTCAAGGAAAACATCCAAGGGTCCAAGGGCCTCTCTCACCTCTGCAGTTATGACTTTACTATTTCAAAGACACAGGCCACAAATGCCATTGATAGGTGAGTGTTGAGGTTACAATCACAACTAATGATGGAGGCCACAAGCTAAAACAAGTTAAATGTACTGCATGTGTTGTAATTTGCATTCTTTCATCCCAGAACCTTGGCAGAAGGTGAAGCAGTGCCAGAAAAACACTGCTAACCCAGAAGAACATGTAGGATTGTCTCAGTTCTGCTCAAACAGGCAGGGCTAAGCATGGAAAACACAGAGTTGTTGCATATAAAACTGTGTCGCTACAGACCACTCATCGTGCCTATGCTCACCTCTGTCCACCATAATATTAAAAGCAGCAGTCGAATGTTGTTGCTGATCACCTCCTAAATAAATTATTGTTTTGTTGATCATTTGATTGTTGTACTCTACAAAACACACTTTTAAGACTCACTGATTGCACTTAATTCATCATTTTTAACCTATTTAACCCTCTGAGGCTAAACTGCTACTAAAAACACTAAATCAGATTTGCTATTAGACAGTGATCCTACCTGGGTAAGGAGGTGATTTTTCCCCACTTCTCCACACAGAACCTGCGAGGTCCATTACTGCCACGCAGGGAGGCAAAACCCTCATAGGGAATACTGGAGGTGCCTGTCACAAACTAGAGACAGGAAGGTTGCAAAAGTCACAGAAAGTAGGATAGTAGGAGTAGCATACCTTAAATGGTCACATCTTTAATATGAGAAAATAAATTAACAATGTCTCAAGCTTAATACTAAGCTAAAGTCTAGACCGTATTATTAGATCATATTAAGGTTTCACAGTCCATGTGCAGTAAGTGCTGCAGGACATCCGGTCTCCACACGGGGGCAGCCCATGTGCATACTGTCATCCACATGCCCTACCTGCAGCAGCCTCAGCCTCTGCTCATTGTTGAATCTCTCCACAGCTGCCCAGAACCAGCGAATCACTATGTGGTTGTCATGGTAACCTGATGGGAGAAAGATGAGTCAGACCAATAACAAATAAGGCCTCCGTCTCCTGTTGCTCTTTCCTCCACCTCCCACCTCCACTGTGATTTGTGAATGGGCTCTGCTGTTTAATGTTTAATGTCCGTCGATCCGTCTATTAAAAGCACCTTAAACAGAGTCACTGCAGATTGTCAGTTTGAGTTTTCAAGTCCCTCTTGTTGGCGGCCTTTCAATTGCATTGGCCAGCCCCTTAAAAAGCCTTTTAATGTGATCACTTCAAAATGCTTTGGACACTGATACCTGCAGCTGGGTATTGTTCACAGTATGTATTGAATCTCTGAGTCTGGAGTCTTCATAATACATTATACACATTATATATAAGTAAAAGTAGGAATAAGTTACCCATCATGTCTATTTGATGTGGCTATGCTGTGTTCTGGTTGTGCCACAGAAAGTGTTTCACAAGTTATTTACATATATCATTATCCTTACAGCTCGCTAGATGTCCAGAATATTGCTGTGATTATATGTTTCCTCCTCAGTGATGACGTACCGCTGACGTTCCCCAGAGCTAAATCCTCACTGCTCAGATCAGAGGTTTAGTGGTTGTGCATTTGCAGCTTGAAGGCGTGAGTGACTGTATCAGCAAAAGATGCAACTAACTTTGTCAGTGTCCCACGAACGCTTTTATCCACGTGCCGTCTCTGTGCCTCCCTCCAGCTTTACAAACCTCCTCTGTACTCTGTGTTGTTCCTCCAGTCCGCCAGGTCAATCTCTGCAGTGCCTGCAATCACCAGCTCCAGCTCCCTGGCATCAAACACAGACACCAGTCGCACATCCACCACCTAAACACACACCCAGACACACACACACATCCAAAACCGATGAACATATGGATAAACATATCGCAGAGCCTCTACATTTACATCTATCACTCCTCCCCCACATACAGTACACTGGAATTTTTAACATGACACAGTTACAGTAGATCCATACAATAGAGATACACAGTGAGACAGATGGCAGAAGGATAGAACATTTGCTATGTTTACAGCAGATTTGAGATTTGATTTGTTTAGCAAACCAGGACCTGTAAACTAACATAGACACATATGTCTCCCACACAACCCAGGAATTTATCATCCTGTCAGGCAAGACTTTTTCACAGGATTGTAGTTTGTGCTTGGTATTTAAATTCATAAAAAACTGAATGTGAGCATAAACCCAGATTATAGTTCACTGTTGGGTCACTTTGTCATGTCAGGATTTCATAGCACTTAGCACGAGAGCTATAAGAAGTCAGCATCTATACTCCTAAGTTAAAAATTGCAATGGTTTCTGTCCTTCACAAATATAACATTATGCAGACAGGCCATCTCTCTATATTATGAAGTGAGTTTTTTTATTATGAGTTTGCATAGACCACACACATTCAGACATTCACACATTTCTACCTCAATATGTAATATAATAAAAAAGAACAAACACTGGCCACAGGTCTTACACCATAGTTCACTGAAATGCAATAATGCTTTGTCATTTGCTCTTTTCGCTAGATCACAAGGATTTTTAGCCTTTCTCGCTCAAACAGATTGTGACAGTGATCGCTGGCTTATTGCATCATTATCCACCACTGAAAATGCCAGATGTCAGTAAAAGTGTGTGTGTGTGTGTGTGTGTGTGTGTGTGTGGATGCTCCTTGGTTTGCACTGGTCAAAAAGTACAAATTCTCAGCTGGTGTAATGACACAAGCAAAAAACGTCAGTGCCAGCCACAGTTCTCATTTGCTCTAATGAGTCATGAAGCCATAAAATTATTTCATATTTAAAACGTCTCAGTAATATCTCCGGGCTAAAATGTACCTCATAAAAGCCTCGGACCAGGCTCTCCGTCTGCTGGGCCACGCCCCTCTCTATACGCCACTTCACCATTCGCTCGATGTACTCCTTCTTGTTCTTCTCTGACACGGGGATACCAGCCCCGCCAGGCTTCAGCTCTCTCTCTGTAATCTGCACGACCACAGACAGAGGGTGAAACTTGAATTTCAACTGTAGTTTATTTTTAATTTAGTTACTAATTACTAATTTAACAATGCACTGTGAACCTAGAATCTTAAATCAATTACTTCCTACCTGTCCAAAAACCTCCTCGTTGACAGTGAAGGTGAGGTCAAGCATGTCTTCGATGTCATTGTCCTTCATCCACTGGAGGCTCTGGTGAAACTCCTCGTCCAGGAATTCCAGGTCACTCAGGTCACATGGGCTGTAAGAGCACAGGCGACTGTAACAGATCTTTTATAATAGTACAGTAGTACAGTTATTGAAAGACTGCTCTATGATGGCACATATTCTATTTTCCTTTTATGAAAAAATGCATCTTTTTTATATTGCACCACTACAGCAAATTAAAAATGACAGATATCCTATGCATCATTTTTAGCATCTATCTATCATGCAGCAGCTGATGTATTTTTAGAAACTTTTCTGGCAAACTACTGCTGCCAAGTAAGCATTATGTTTGCTTAAGAGGTTAAGAACCCTCATTATTACATAAACATCTGTCCTTAGGGCATTAGGGCATATGGCAGTATTTAAGCTGTTTGGACAAAGCTATTAATAAGAGGGCAGCTCCTGCAGAGAGGATACTCAGCCAGCTGTTGGGTGAGTGGATCTGATTGAAACACTCATATTCTCAGCAAGGCCTTGCTTGTTCCCTGCATGTTGGAATTGGAGGTTAGAGGGAAGTTGGCTGAGGGACTTACATACGAAGGAGCCCCTTATAGAAGGGTCGTGTAAAGAAGGCATCGAGCAGGTACTGATGGACGAGAGCCAGTCCCAGGATACGTCCACTGAAGCGAAACCTAGACGCAAGGAAAGCAAGTGAATTCAGACATAGGCAGAGAAACTGGATTATACAGTGTCTTCAGATATTTTTCAGATAAAGTGATGCAGCTTTGTTGTAGTTATATAGTTGTAGTAGAGTACCAGATGGAAGGTTTCCAGTTATCGATAACCTCTCTAACACTGTCTATACAATAACATAGGAACTTACATGACATTTGCTATGTAATAAGAACCAACAGTTTTGACTTCCATGATAAAAAACCCCAGCAGATCTTGCTTCTTTCACCCTATGACATTATGTATTTCCTGTCTAGTTGTCTGCCCATCCATGCATCAGTCATCAGATCCTCCCTCCATCCATCCATCCTCCATCCATCCATCCATTCATCCATTTATTCACTGCCACTAACGAAAATTGACTGGTGAGCCACAGACTGCTGATCCAAAGTCCACACAGCACCTACCAAATTGCTTCTATTTTGGGTTACGCAGTCAGACGACAAATTTTTACAGTCCACACAGCAGCAAGTGGAGCTTAGAGAAATACTGCACAATATACACACAGACAGACAGACAGACAGACAGACTGTATTTCTTATATGTGGTACACAGACACACATATTATATAGAAATCTCACCATTCATGGTGGTTGTCTACAAAGGCAGACATAGGGCTGATCTGGACAGTGTATGTGTCATTGGCTGAATATTCAAACAAGCCGTAGTACGGGTTGAACAGTTCTCTGGACACCAAGAAGAAAAACTCTCTGGAGGGCCCACTGTAGTCCAGTCTGCAATACAAATATCACAGTTCTGTGTAGTCTTTTCTCCACACACACCATCCAACTGCTCATTCAGCAGAAGACTGTAGATGTCTGTGAGTAATTATATGATGTGAAGCTTAATATCAAAATGAATGATCGGTAATGATTAATCATTTACACAGTCTATGGCAAGATAAGGAAATGAAAGGGGAATAGCTGTGTCTTTCTCACCCATCCTCGCCTACAAAGCTGACGTAGAGTTTACTTCTTTGTAGGTCTTTACGGGAATAACACATGATCTGGTTAAAGGCATCCTCCAGAAGGTGGTCCCTGCGAATGATCAGCCTGTAGCACACACAAAAAAACAAGGAATCCACGTGTGTTAGACCTGCTGTGAACTTCTTTGTATTAACATGTATGATATTATCTGTTTACCTAAGGATTATTCTGAATTTACAACAATTTACAAAAAAGCAAAGTAAATAATTCATGTTTACTTGTTTTATTCAACCTTAACTACCTGTACTATGACCTTAATAAGTGCTGCCACTGAAAAAGCCTTCAACATGTCAAAGAGGGCCAAACAACTCAAGCACTAGTGTGCAGTGATGAGTGATGTATCATATTACAGTTGGTAGTAAACCTCAGTGCCATAATATACAGTCCAAAGAATGTAAGCAGTGAAATGAAACATTCATATACATAATATTCCCCACAATAAAGATCAGACACTAATGTATCAGAGGCCAGCATCTTTTTAGTATTAAAAGAAAAACAGTCGCTGTTTTTCAAGAAAGCTCAATTCAATTGCAATTTAAGTTTCTTTTTTTTTCACAAGCAACTCAATATATGTCGATAAGTAATTCATCACACAACCATCACAAAACAAAGATATTTACATTATGTGGCAAACTATATACTCCTCCGTTGTCTTGTAATCATTGCCAGCGGAGTTTAAAAGCCTCTTTTTGGATTTTGTAAATACCATACACTTTATATTTTCAGCATTTAAGATGAGTTTCAGATTGCTGAACAGCAATAAAAGGTAAAGAGTGCCTCAGTAGGAGCAGAACAATAACAACAGTGTTATCAGCATAAAGATGATTACTTGTGTTTTTACATTTAGACAAAGTTTATTTATATAATAATGAAACAATAAAGGTCCTAATACAGACCCTGGTGAGATTCAGTTTCCAACAGTGCAGGGAGAGGTCCCCACAGCACACACAGTGATGTCTATCCAACTGCTTTTTGTGATGGGCCGACATTAAATGGATGGATATGCTGAGCAGTAATGTTAATGATAATGTAATAATAATGTAAGTAAAGCAAACATCACCCAAACAGGAGTAAAGAGTTAATTTGTTTGAATTTTACTGGATACTGTAGTGTTGTGTAGTGTGTGTGTTCAAGTAATTAAGGAACATCATTTGTGTTTTTGTACTACAAGTAGCCATGTGACACATAATAGATGCAGACAATAATTCTTAGCAGGATCAAGTCATTGTTGGCTTGGGGCTTTTCACATAGTTACATTACTGCTGCTTTTACATAATTAAGTGATAAATAAGACAACACATGCATAAATAACTTTATTGCAGCAATAAAACATACTTGACTTTCCCTGGTCCTTGGCCATAACCCTTGGTTTCCAGCTTTCGATAGAAGTTTCTGAGTTTTGCCTCAAAATCACGCTTATATGGAGCAGGAGCACGGGCATTGGCTCGCTGAGTGCCTGAAATTTACATAAGAGACAGAGAGAGGAGACATACCAACAGAAAGACAAGGAAGAATGAGATAGGCAGAAAAGACATAGAATACAAATCTGACAGTAGGTACAACAGAGAAGTTAAAAAGGGGTAAAGACAATAAAATAATGCAGAAAGACTGAAATCAAATAAAATTGTAATGATCTGTGGAAACTGCATAAAGACAAAGGGTGAGACATCTGAGAACTGATAGTACTGTGTACTGATTAGTCCTGCCCAGTTTGCCTAATGGCTCATTTAAAGAGGCGCCAAACTCCATCTGAGGGTGCATGTTACATTGTAGAATGGTCAATGGGGACAATTTAACTTTCCTAGTAAAAGTACAGGAGTCCTATAATATATTGTATTGTATCGTATTGTATTACTGTCTGTCATGCCCTTTCAGGAAGGACTATCACTATTACAACTACTGTGACAATATGGTTAAAAACAAGGCATTTAATGATGTTCTTTAGAAGACAATCACTCCAGTAAAGGTTTTTGTGATCTGTAAAACTACTGTTGTATGTTGTTCACAGGCTTGAGTGCCCCTGCTGATTCCATTGTGTAGGCCAATCTAAACAGAGACTGAGAAGTAGGGTAGCGGAAGACCAGTAGCTATTCTCACTGGGAATCCAGCTTATCCTAGGATCATATTCAGCAGCCAGAAAAGGTAGCGATGCTTCTATGAGAGTCATAGGCACAGAGGCCATAAGCTTGGACATGAGAGGAGTATATAGAGCGGTGTGTGGAGGGTGTTGTTTAATAATTATTGCTGTACTTTGAATGGTGACAGTGTTAAAGTGTTCATGTTGATGGATTATCTTGATTTTTAGTAAATGTTTTGTACAGAATTGTATAGAATTGTTATTTTGTTCAATGTTTTTCTTGTCTCAACTCCCAGTGGTTTGAAAGGCCTTAATGTGCATAGCCTTGGTTCATTCCACATATTTAATATTATTAAATAAGCTTAACCCAATATTATTGGGTTAAGCTTATTTTGAAGACACTCCAGAGGTTCCAGTTTTTGAACACGTGACAGAAACATACTGTATTAAAACAAATCACTGAATTACAATAACTAGAATCAAGTTGCAATGTCATGATCTAGAAATTCCTGTTTCTGACCTTTATTTTGACAGGATCACTCTAATTTCCTGTTTTTATGCATACTTGTACTATGTTTTTCATGTAAAGATAAGCGTCTTCAGATGTGTTACCATAATTGCTAAAGGGTTTTTTAATTATCAGGTGTACCAAGATCTCCTTGGTAACTGGGGCAGCAACAAGGTTGCATTCATCACCTTGAATTTGAATTTCATCATCAACAACAAATGAACAAAACATTGTAAAATGTAGAAATTAGTTACAGAAAAAGAAATTTCTACAGGTTTGTCATCATTTTGTGTGTGTTTTAGTTTTTCACAGCTGTCTGTCTTGTGCTCTTATTTAAAGTGTTTCCACCAGCAGTCTGCTGAATACAGTTGGTAAAAGGGTTCTCAACTGTAACATCAGGCTGCTGCTGTGAACTCAGGTTTGACATTCACTGGACGCTTCAGAATTGTATCTGGTTTTACAACAGCAGGCTGTGATATAGTTTTCACAGCTGTTTAGACTTGGTGGACAAGACAGGTGCTTTTACACTTATGAGGAATTAATTAGTTTACTTCCTATTACTTAGGAAGTACTTAGTATAGTGGGCGGGACAAAGACAGTCTGGCTGGGGCCAGGGTGGGGCGGCTGTGGTATTATTGTTTAATTTTAACCTTACATCAACCTATTGTATGTTAAATACAAAGGTTCTATGTAATTGCTTCTTTAATTTATCGAGACAATGTGAAACTTAATAATAAGTACATATTTAATATAGCAGAGAAAAGTGGTGTATTGTGCCAATAAAGCTGGTGCAGTTGTGATGAAGCAGGCAGACAGAGAGACTTACCAGGGGAGCTCTGAGGAGAGGACAGGCAATAGCCTGGGTGGAGTAACGGTGGCACATATGACATCACCTCCTCCTCAAATAAGCTAAAGACAACAGCACAGTGTTAGCTTGACTTGTAATCTTGGAAATGGTGGGGTCAATTGATCATAATTGTCAGAACAAACACCACCCCCACACACATGACTCACCTCAGCAGCATGACGAGGTCAGCATCGCTGGAGAGACGAGCCAGCCCGTTGACTCCCTCGCTGCGAATAAACTGCACCTTTTCCCTGCAAACACACAAGCACGCACACACATCAGTGAGTCAGGCTGACTGATGAAAACAAGAGCGAGGGAGAGAAAGAAAGATTAAGAGAAACATACTTAAGCGAGTGGTTCCTGGCAAGCTCTGGCTGCCTCTCCTGCAGTATCTCAAAGATGTTGGGTTGCCGTAGGAATGCCACTATTTTGTCATTGTAGGCTGGAGGAAGAAGATGAGAGAATTAAAGAATGTGAGTTCTGTGTCTAGTGTACAGTACGTGTTCACATTTTATGCTTACATCTAAGCATGTGTACATCTGATTCTGCCCGACTCACCCACGGGCACCACATCTTGGTACTGACTTCGACTGGAGCCGCTAAAGGTGCTGGAGGGACGGGGCATGATGGGCGGGTTGGTTTGTCGAGAGTCGTCCACTACCTGTGACAAAACGAAGCACTACAGTTCAGGTCGCATCCTAGTTCTGAGACTGATCCACCTGCCAGTCATCAACAAAAACCCATCTCAACTCTGCTACTTTACCAACTGTGGGAACTTGAACCTGTTATCTTAGCATGTTGCATCTCTCACTGTTTACACTTTTCGATTTAGCACTATATAAATAACTACTGAATTTTCCAAAACATGTCAACATGCTTAATGCAAACAGGTGTGAAATGTTACATGTCACAAATTGCTATTATTCACTTTTAGACTACAGACATAGACGAGTAATTATGGTGATGAAAACAAAGAAGAACAGGACAGAAACTTATAAAACTTCTTCTGCTATAAATAATATATAATATATATTTATTTCTAGAAAAACAAACAGTGATTTCTTCGCTGCCATCCTTCCTCAAAGAACATTCCTGATCAAGCTTCTTCAGACTATGGAAGGATAAACTTCATCCAGATGAAGCTGCCAGATGTTGAGCCAGGTTCTTGCTGGACTTCTTCTGGTCTTTCAAAGAAGAAACTCGGAAACATCTCATCAGATTTTGACAGGTCTTCCATTCTTATTTTTGCCGTGCAAGTTTGTCCTAAAAATCAACTTGCAGAGAGCATTTGCAGTCTTGGTCTTGAAATTCTGGAATTTTCAACTGTACTAGATTCTTGTGTACATATTTGAAAAAAGTAGAAAGAATGGGAAAAGGGAAATAAATTTGAATTAACCTTCTTCTGCTTCACCCTAAACTGCATTTCCACTTGCAGCGATATTATTCTTGATGGCTCCATCACAGGGCCCAGGTAGAATCACATTCTTACCTGTGTCCACCACACAGAAACTCGCTAAGCATTTTTCTTGTTCAAAGTGGTCATTTCAGTGTCTGTGTGACCCAGCTGACTCCAGGTGATGAGCGGCACAGTGATGGCTAATCTCTCACCTCCCCAGCACTGTGGCTGCGCTGGCGGCTCAGATGCTGGCGGTGGGCCAGCAGCCCAGTGGAGCGAGAACTCTGGAGGGGCAACCGTGGGTCAATGAAGGTTGTGGAGCGACAGTTGTGGTCCACAAAAAAGGGCTGAAGGTTGAGAACAAGTACCCATCATCATAAATATAACTGAGCTGACCAGTAAATAAACACTGAACATGTTTTGTTTGTACTTTTTTAGAACAGGGTTAAGAATCGACAGTTAAATGTTAGTTTCACGGACACGCACCTTCCCAGTGTGGTCATGCTTCATCTCCCACCCTCTGGGAAGCTCCAGCTGCTTGTTGGAGAACATGTTGAGGAAGGTGACGAGGTCGCGGTTGTGCTGGTAGCGCTCAAAGTAATGAGCATCCCGACGCACCTTACTGATCATGTGCTTCAGGCAGGTGTTGCTCGTAAACATGCGGTAGGCACTCTGGGCAGAGAGGCGACATGATGACAAAGATACAGGAGAATTTTTTGTGAATTGAGTAGAAACTAATTAGAATATAATGTTAGAATAGTTGTATGTATGTATGTTGTATGTTGTATGTTGTAATGTATGTATACAGCACATTACACTGTATACATGTTCTGTCTCCAACACAAGTGAAAAATTGTTAAAATGCAACCTTTGTTAAATATCTAAAGCAATCTGTCTACATTCACTGCTGGAAACATTTTAGTGACCACAAGCATAATTTAAATTTTGTTTTGAATTGTTTGGAATTCAAATGAAAAACTGTTGTTTCTTAAAATCTGACCTGCACATAAACCAAAACTATGTCCATTACTGAAAACAATTAAAGGTAGTGACAAAATATTTTTCTTTGTCAGTTATTCCCTTCAAAACAGCCACAGTTGCATATGCAAATTCTAATCATGAAATAATAATTTGTAATATAATTATGAAATTATTAAACAAATTACTTATCACAAAATAAATGCACTCGCTATGAATCCCTTATTACACTAACTGTCTATAGTTGACCTGCACACAACACTGAGTAACAAATTCTGGGAAGCTGATGAATTGTAGCACTTTGAAAACTGTGGCTCAATCAGGCAGCAGTTACTATAACTGTCTTCCATAACTGTTATAAATACTGTACTCAAAAACTAAAAATTCAAATGACTGAACGGACTAAAGTTTTTAGATTTGTTTTAAAGAATAGGCCTGTATATATGCAGACAGCTATATCTATGTAAAATTATAGGGTCAGAGGTGGGAGAGGAGGCGAAGCAGGTTAAACTGACAGGGTTTGAATGCAGCACGGTGAAGAAGTCGGGGCTGCACAGGAACTTGGCGCTGGGTGACTGGAGCAGCAGAGAGAGACGTGAGCGGCCACTTGCGTGAGTGACTGAGCTTTCTCTCCGGTATTCTGCAACAGAATCATCACCCACTTATCAAACCTTGGAACAAGGAGATGGTAACATTAACATCAGGACCTGATACTTTATGTTAAAACTGTAGCAAAAAAAAAACATGTACATATACACATGACAAGAGTTTTCAAAACATATATCTAACATTTTTTGCCTGTGGTATAAATGAATGAAATCTATGAAACCCCTATATTTTATGTATTTGCTTGTAGTAGGTCTATTAAAACTAACCAGAAATGGAATGGGGCATCAGTTCACTTTCTGGTTCAGGAAGCAGGTCGACCGAACTTTCCTCTGACCGATCACTGTTGGTTATGGTCCTCCTTATGCTCTGGTATCTGTGATTTAGAGTATAGATGAAGGATACTTTTTCACAGGTTCAGCAAGAATGTAGTCTTGGTACACAAATATGTACTTTCATTTTATAAAAGTCAAATAAAAGATTAAAACTGACGCATTTCCAGCGAAGAGGGAATAATACAGAAGATCTTCCCTAATGAAAGTCGAATTTGATATGTCAAAGGTATTTTTGTTTAGAAAAGCCTTAATATAAAGAAAACCCCACAGTCAATGTCATATTAAAAGACAACACGTAAAAAATATAGAAGATTTCTATAAGCACGCAAGATTAGTTTTGCGTCTCTAACCTGTTAAAAGTTACCTCTGAAATTCCTGGTTCACTGAAAAACTATAAAGTATTTACCTAAGAAAGAAAACCATGCTGGATATTGTAGTACAATCATCTTCATATAGAATACCTGCGGTTGAGCTGCTCCATCTGCTGAATGGAGTTGGAGCGTGTCAGGCCTTGTGGGGCAGGGGGTCCGGTGGGACGCTGCCATGTAGTAGTTCTGTTCACGTGGTCCACAAAGAAGATCCTCCCATGGCTGTCGATACGAGCCTCCCAGTCTGAGACGCAATTAATAATGGATACAAAGGGTTAGGGGTTAATGCCTCTGGGAAATATAACTGTTAAAGTAAAAGCCAGCCAACAGTTCATGACATCATCAATTCATCTCAAAGCTGTATCGAAACATCGATTTACTTCATTGATAACCAGGAATCTCTTCCTGTCTATTTACTATATTTTAACTGATATGTGTTCACAAAATATCTATAGATATGTAAGCAGCTTTATAGCACACAGCTAGATGCTAACGTAAGCATGCTAACATCCTCACAGTGAACAATGTTAGTCGTGGTCCTTTTACTAGTTTAGGGATGTTAACATGCTAACATTTGCTTATTAGCACTAAACACTAAGTACAATTGAGGCTTATGAGAAAGTCATCACATTTTTAGCTATGAAATAAACCACAGAAATGAACTAATATGAATATGACCTTTGCACTACAGGAAAGAACAGAGGATAATCAAAGTTATTGCAGTTGATCCTGTGTGAAGGCCACCTGAAACTTTTCACTCAGTATGACACTGACTAAAACGCACATGGATACACATATAACCTAGAGACACACAAACACACACACACAGATGGTGACTGAAAAAGTAAAGCAGACAATGCGGTGTGTGCGGACACACACACTCACTGGGGGGCAGAGGCTCGTCCACACGTTGGTATCGGTGAATGTCATGACGTACAGAGGGAAGCGAACGCACAGGGTGGCCGTTGACATGAGCACCTGAACACACAAAACGTTTTGTTTTAACACAGTGAAAATGGCTGAGACACGTAACAAGTGATTCTCCTGGGAATTCAAACTTTTCCTCTACAACCAGTGAACACTTTACCTTCTCCTCTGTCTGTTTCTGTGGTAACTTGTTCTGAATCCACTAATGCTGCATCCTTATGTGGCGCCGTCTCCTCCCCTTCCTGTTCTTCAACCACGCCCCCAGCAGCTTGCAGGCTCAGCCTCCTCACACTGATCTCCTCGACTTCCTCTTGCTCACTGGCTGCAGGAGCATCTACTCCAGCCTCAGTGACATCAGCTTGCCCGCCCCCTTCATCGTCTACAGCTTGATTGGTTGGTGGGGTCCTGGAAATGACATCTCCCCCTGGATCTATAGCTGTCTCTGCTCCCTCCTCCGCTTCCTACGAAACATCCCATAAAATAATCAGTATAAAACAATGACTAAATGTTGATAGGTGCAAAAGTCAACGTCTGCAAAGTATCTGTAAATTACAGCACTGGTTCCCTCAGCAATGCAACAAAACAGAGCTGAGAGATGTTTGACTTCATGCAAAATATGTGTGTAGGAGTGACAGCTCAAAAAAAGGAAAATGTTCTATGACTACAAATTTGCTACTGGACGATGATTCAGATACGGCAAAATGATTCACATCCTTTTATGGATTTCACAACTGAGTCCTGCAAACAAATTAGGAAATGAAAAATAATGTATAAAAATAATAACAAGGATGTGTGCAC
>OMLM01004103.1:6079-20611 GCA_900302695.1 Helostoma temminkii | reverse complement strand
GAAGACAGGGCCTGATGAAGCGGGGAGGGGGGGGAGAACCAGTGCTTGGCAGGCCATCTGAGGGCCTCATCACTGGTGCTCAGACACGGCCACAGCTGGCCTCTCCGCCAACAATCCTAGCTTTTCTTCCCCTCTCAGGAGTGCAGCACGTCAACTCTAATTCCCTTCTAATGAGCTGGCTACTGAAGGTAGCTAGGCAGTCAGGCAGGCAGGCCCAGCGCACTTATTAAACACACACACTGGAACAAAACGCACACCCTCAAACACAGTAGAGAAAGTATATTGTACTTTAGTATATTTCACTGCATTTTAAATCAAATGCCTGCTCAGGATCCCTGAAATGAAATCATAATGAATTAATAGCTGCTTTCAGTACCACCTAAAGCAGATTTGTTTTAAGACCATATAAAAAGTATAGTTTCTAAAATAAACTGAAAAATACTTAAAACTGTTGTATTTTGACGGACACCTCTAGTCTAGATACGGTAATGTACATTAAAAAGATTTTCAACACATTTTCCAAGTCCTTCTAATTTAAAACATTGTCCCTGGAAATGACACACATCTGAACACAAATTGTGCAATGTTAAGAAAAGTAAAATATTGAAATGTTTGTTTTCATCAGTTATATTTGGAAATATTAATATTATTTCATAAACAATAGCATCAATGTGTATTTTTTCCTGTCAAAAGTGAATATTTTCACTATATTTTATTTTTATTTCTATGTTTTTATAAAGGCATCAGAGATTTATCTTTCAGAAACACTGATTCATGGCTTTATTACTTCAATGCAATGATAAAAGATGAAAGCTTGAAAGGGGATAACAACCAGTGTTACATAACAGTATTACGTGAGGACAAATGTTCTTTAGAGTAGCATCAGCTCAAGTGCATATATGTATGATTGTTTTGTATACTTGTGAGTTAACAAAGGTTCATCAGCTGTGATAAATTGTTTGTTTGCTATTGAGACATATCATTTTTGGTGAATTGTGATGCTCTACCATCTGTTTTTTAGTCAGTATTTTCAACAAATCTCCTGAAATTCTCACTTGCAAATATCTCAGACTTAAAGAACACTAGACACCAACCCAGGACTTACCTTCTTTTTAGATTATACGTGTCCAGTGTTGTTCCATTATGAATCCCAGTTAATCACCAGTGGATTATTCCGCACCAGTCCTCCCATTGTTGGGGAAATGTGAACACCCGTGGGCCCCTAGTGTAAGTGTGCTTAAAACCATTAGCTGTGTCCAATTCCCAAGATTAATAAGACAAGAGTAATAACAGTGAAACAAAATGGTATGTTCTGTCACAGCAAACAATGAAGACATAAAAAGGTCAGGGGTATCATAAGAATAATTATATAATTTGGTCATATGAACTGTCTCCATCAGATAGTGATTATGAAAATAACTCAGCTAATGAAAAGCATATGTTTTATGGTCATACTTTTAAATCAGATATAGGCTACAGTTGTTTAGCTACAAGCTGTTCATTATATGAAATATATGTACTGATTATTTTTATGCTACAACTGCTTTATTCTGCCACTGTGTGTGTGTGGGAGATTAAATAAGGCCTAAAGTGTCATTAAAAATTAGTATATTTGACTTTAAAGTTGATCTACAGTTACAATTTAGTGAGAGAAAAGAGCTTTTACTCCTACATCATGCGTTTTAGCACATTACCATGTGGTTCTAGCGGTACAGCAGTGTTCATCAGCAGTTCATCCACCATTTTATTCCAGACTTAAATATCTCAACTACTAGATGGATTGGCAATATGTTTTGCATAAATGTTCATTGTCCCCAGGAGATAAATCATCTTGGTGACTTTTCGTCTAGATATACATTTAGTGAAATACAAACCTTTACTCTCTTTTTTTTTTCATGAAATGAATGACTGTAATTTTCTTACACACATTTAACTTTTTCACCCACATTACCAACTGACTTGATAATTTGTTTTAACCACCATATTGGACGTGTTGCTGACTGCGGTACACATGTGATACTGTCTGCTGAGTTATTTAGTGTGGTTTAAGTATTCAAATTGTCACTCAGTAGACTGTTGAATGTGTGTGAATGTTAAAAAATCTTTATAGGGAAAGTGATTAGAAAAACAGGAAATAATTACAGATAAAAAATGTAGGTTAATAGTCTATCTTAACCACAAATATAGCTATTTTAAGTTTGAATTTCACCAAATAAGACCTTAGCTGTTGTTGAATTAAATTCCAAGTGGAAGGAATACAGATCTCGCATTTATTCAGATATGTGCACTTTCACACTTGACTTGAGGCTCCCAGCAACTCATTCACTGATTTATCTGTGACCCACCCTAAGTGTATCTGTGACCCCATGTAATAATCCAAACATTATTTTATGGCCAAAGTTTCTGCCTGAGACGCTGAGTCATCTGTGGCCAGTGGGCCAGTAGAAGCTAGTAGGATGAGCTGCAGGCAGTAATCTCTGTGCAGAAGAGCTGATAGAGTGGAGTTCAACAGACCCTTTACCGTCAGTGATAGCACTCACTCGCTGCCACTGACTGCAGTGACATAACCAGAGGACTGATAATGTGGAAGGTTGGATGATGGAGAGGAAAATGGGATGACATTAAAATAGAATGACCCCAGTGAGACCTCTTGAGTAAAGGCTCCAATAATGTGAAGTCTATTGCTATGATTTATGATCCAAATCACTGTAGTCTGGGGTTTTAACAAGTCAGAATGACTGTGAATCCTAGATAAATACTAGAGGAAGGATACTTGTCTATGATTGCACTGTATATTGTAAAGCCCCAAATCACAGATTTGCCTCAGAGGGCTCTACAGCATTTACAACACACAATATCCTCTATAATTAGTTCCTTGATTGAGATGAAGAAAAATACTTCAGTGGGATTTAAAAATGAGGAGATTCTGTTGTTGAAGTTACCAAGTCAAAATTTAGGCTATACAAATTATGAAAAAAAATCTTTGACATATATACAAAGTATAATAAAAATAACTACATTAAATTCACCACTCTAACAAAAGAGAATGAAGAAGTTAATTGTTCAGTGTCATTTGCAAAAGCCATTTTTATAGATGTTCATTGCTAGTTTTCTGTGTACTCATTTTTGAAGACTGATCCCGTGCAAGCCTTAAAAAATGTCTTAAATTGATGTGTAGACAACCAGCTGCTTTGTTTTGGTTTCAGATTCCCCCAAAGGCCTCCTTTCTCTTTACTTTCTGGCCAGCGCGTACCTGTCGACTGAAGATTATTGTGCTGAAGAGTGTATGTTTTTAGCAGTAAGGCTGGCCTAGCTAAAGGCCATGTTCTCATACAACAGAGAAAGGTTCCTTTGACTGATACTGATCTGGTCATAGCTTCTATAACCCTATACCTCTGCAGGCTGCTTTCATTAGCTCTTACAGTATATACTGTATATAATGCACTACTGTGTTTCTCTCATGCTTTCTGTGCCTTTGGATGTGCCTACACTTTGTGTGCTCAAAAAAGTGTGTGTGCATTTTCCATATTTTCTCACACTTAGAAGCACATAAATGAACATGCGTGGTATTTACATAAAATATTATCTTTGAGTGTGTTATTTTTAATAGTTCTTATTAATTTGTTCTTATTGTACAGCAACTGTTCCTTTTTAACACACACACACACACACACACACACACACACACACACACACACACTCAGCACTTCTGCATATTGTGTGTCTGTCATCCTTGTACGTCCAATTGGCATTCCTGTATCTGCTTTATTATCAAACGACAGCACATTCTCATAATTATTATATACTTGGACTGACTAAAACCCTTTCATACACACACAGATGTAGGACAGACCAATACACTCATCATATCTTCTGGTGCTGAAGGCTGCTGTCATGTGCGGGTCATTTTAGGATGTGTGTTTGGGTTTGTGTGAGAGAGCGGTGTGAGGTGATGGCAGATGAGACAGGAGGCGTGTGCTCTCCCACATTCTATTTTATGTAAACCTTTACTGTATGTGAGCGCAGTGCCAGTATCCGGCAGAAACCAAAGGGTATTTTTTGAGCATTTTTTAACCATCAGTTTTGAGTAAGGCAGGATGAGATATAATGAGATTATAAAATGTAATTTTATAAAGGTAAAAGTTTTTTGTTGTTATTTCAAGAAGGATTGTGTTTAGTTGTTATTCATTCAGGAGATATTGTTCATATCTTTCCCTCGTTACTTTTCTCTGTTTCTTTCTCTTATGCCACCACAGAATATGTCAAGGTTTAATTGTTTTTCTAATTTTACTTTATGACTAATTAGCATGTGTGGTTAAGCCTGTTTGGCTTATGTCTGGATTAGTGTGTCAGGCTGGATTCAGCACTACACACACTTCTATTTACATCCTCTCCTAGAATATGAATGAAGTCTGTAATAGTTTTTTTTTCTTTTCATTCATAATCACCCCATGTGATTCAGATCTGTACAACAAGCATTCTCTCATACTTAACTATTCACTGCTTGAGTGTAACAACACACTCTCATTAATGCATGTTCACATAGCCATATTTATGTGCGTAAATATGCACACTCATGTGCAGATGTGTTTCCCTGTGTGGAAAAATGGGTTGGTGGTGAGGTGAAGCATTAAAACAATAGTAAACAGAGGCCATTATCAGTGCTTCACATAGCTTCACTGCTATTATGTGGCTGTTTGACTTTTACATTTACTGTGAGAAAAACAGAGATAAGGCCTCGGAGAAAGTTGAGACAATGTGGAGAAATTGGAGGCACAAAAAGAGCACAGGCTGCAAGTTAGTGGTGTTGATAAGGAGGCATTTAGGGACTCCCTATGGATTGACTCCGACATTGGAACACAATGTCATCCTAATGAAGCATGGCTGCTACTCACTGGCTTACAAGGCTTTGAATAAAGGGAGAGCACCCATGGGTCTGGGACAGGTTGAACTTTTTAAAACATCAAAAACAATCATAAAGGTCAAATAAAATGAGTAGAACAGAGGAAGCAGGGAAATAGACCTTATTTTTAGTCCACTTTAACATGACATTCGCAGTCACATTATCCTCAAAACACAAACTGTGAACATACATAGTGAACTATGTAAATTATGTATTTGTTCTTGTACTTTAATTTCCCATTGTGGGATCAATAAAGTTTAGCTTCACTGAGTAGAATAAAATCTTTTTTACCACATATACAAAGTAATATTCCATTTTTCTAGACAATTTCCACTTGGCAGGATGATTTACCAAAACATTTTATGCCTTTGCAGTCAAGACCTGCTTTCAGTTGTTTGCTGTTACTGCAAAAATGCCAAGAGTAAAATTACTTCCAAAACCTAACAAAAGATTAAAATAAAAAAGATCTCCGTCACTGTAGTTTGGAAAACATTCGTAAGATGAATAAAGGATATGAACCATTACCACAAACTCGTGCCAGACACTTTTTAGTAACTGAGTGATGCAGAACTTGTGAAGGTTTCCTGTTTTTGTCTTCTAATTTATACAAATATACATCTGACATACAGTTATACACTCTCTCTCGCTCTCTCTCTTGTAAACAGTATAAACCCTCGCGTGTCACCATGCGCCATCGCTTAAGATACCCAAACTTAGTCTGTCATTATATTGTCGTACTTGGAGCATTACATCAGCCTTCTGTCATTCTCAGTTGATGTTGAGGCAGCCGAGTGGCGTTCTTCTAGAATAGTACCCTTACACAAGGTCATCATCATAGGCCAATCACTGGAACTTCCTCTCCACTTCAGTCAGTGGCCTGTGATGTGAAGTGGTTTGATCAGCCATCACTCTCTGTGCTCTTCCTCTGCCCAAGCCCAGGAAAATAATACAGGGCTGAATGTTACTCTCTAATGAAGAATCAGTCAGAGTCTGACGGAATATGAAGGAGGCTCTGGTGCATGTGCTAAAGTGAGATTTGCCAGCCTTGTCTGTGCTTGTGCAGGTTTGCCTCGGTCTAAGCTGTGATTTCCTGTTCGGTTTTATTACTGCAGCCAATTGTATTTTCCCCATTGTGTTAGCTGCGTTTTAAGTTTCCTCATCCTTCAATCTTCTTACCTCAAATCATGAAAAGAGGCAGGTGACTGTGGGCTGTTTAGACCTGCTGTTTAAAGAGTCCTAGGTAGAGCTGGAACAAACCTATATAACTTGACTTATCCTCAATTTAGTTATGTTGTGTTATAATATTGTATTATATGTGTTATACTATATGTTTGTCTGACAAAACAAGACATTTAAAGATATAAGCACTGTTTGCACTGTTTTCTGACATGTTAATCATTAAAAAGGCTAAAATACTGTATGTATATGTTAATTTGATACATATCTATAAATGTTTTGTTCACCATTATTTTTTTTAAATCTTTTTTATTTTTCTGTTTCCTTCATTGAAAATCACTGATGCTGCCCTGACAGTACCAACACTTTTACCCTAAACTTGAGCTTACTGCTTCATCTAGTGGTATCTTTGTAAAACTTCAACCCAGTCAGGACTGTTATAAGTAATTATGTAATAATATTTGTATTACATAAATGTGTAAACATTATAATTTCTTTCCTTCTCCTGTCTCTTTTATTTCAGGATCCTGATCCCTCTGTTTGATGAAGACACTGGTCTGCTGATACTGGCTGGCATGGTAAGACTGTCAGTGTCAAATAGTTGATAAGATTCTTGTACTTGTAGCACAAATCAGCACTTTTTACAGTTTTAAAGTTTAAAGGCCAACTTTTGTTACTGCAGTACATTTTCTCTGTCCTGCTGATCTCTTATCTTGGGTGATAAGAAATGAGCTCTTCTCCGATTTACTACAATGTATGTGTCACTTTGCGTTGTATGACTTCGTGATATTCTCTGTTGCACAGGGAGACACGGTGGTTGATTGCTTTGAAGTCTCTTCGTCTGAGCCTTTCCTCACTCAAGGTAAGAGTCCTTTGTCCTCTGTTATCTGTTTGTTCAGGTTATTGGTTTCCATCCTCGCACACTCACTTGATTTTTCTGCTTTCAATTTTATGCCTGTAGTGAGCCACTGTCTGACGGATACCTCAACACGAGGGGTTGCCATGGTACCCAAACTGGCGCTGGATATCATGTCCTGTGAAGTGATGCGTGTGTTGCAGTTGACAGACAGCTGCATCATTCCAGTCAGTTATCAAGTCCCTCGCAAGGTACGCACAGTACATACATCCCTTGTATGCCCACATATGCAGTAGGCTGATTCCTAATAATGTACTTTGTTAAATAATATAAATATGTGTGTGCTGTATTGACTTCCAGCACTCAGGCCAGGAGTTTCATGAAGATCTTTACCCGGACACTGTGGGCACCACTCCAGCCATGTCTGCTGCAGAGTGGTGGGAGGGAGGAAACAAGCAGGTAATGCTTCTCTAATTACAAGGTTATCCGGCTGTGCACACATCTCAGCTGACTGACTCTCCCTGTCCACAGGTGGAGAAAGTCAGCCTCCATCCAGACAAAAAGCCCAAACAAAAGGCTGCAACTGCAAAACAGACGCCTGCTAAGAAGGAGTTGGCCACTGGGGGGAGCAAAGATGTGAGAGACACATCTGTAGAAAATCATTTTTAACAAACACTCTTAATGCCTAATGATTTTCTTGAATAATTTCATCATCACATTAACCATATCAATATTCATGGTACCAGTGGTAGAAGTATACACTGAGAAATTAAAAGTCATCATACTGTACTGCAGGATCCGGCTCGTGGCTGTTCCACCTCCAGTAGTCCTGTGAGCACTCCCAGCAGCAGTGCTGTCCCATCCAAGTCTCCCTCTTCCACCTCCGGTCTCTCCTCAGGCTTCCTTCCCAGCCCCAGTCCAAGCCAGGGTGCCAAAACTATCCAGGGCCTACTGGGTATGAACAAACACCATCATTATGTTGTGTATCATTTGTAATAATATTTATTTAGCGGCGGTGCTGTTGATTCTAAATGATGTCTCATCCAGGACCAACCTCCAAGTTTCGTCATATCCAGGGTGCTGTAATGCACCGCAACACACACATCACCAACCTGAGGGGCCTCAACCTGACTACCCCAGGGGAGTGTGACGGCTTCTGCGTCAACCGTGAACGTGTGGCAGTGCCCCTTGCTATCACTGGGGGCCAGATTGCAGTCTTTGAGGTACAGCAGTTGATGTAAAATATATTTACAAACTGTTAATGTCATGTTCATTTACAAAAACTGTGTTCTTCATGTGAAGTATTTATTTTTACCTTCAGTCACTTTTAAATATGAGATTGCTATTTGCTGTATGTGTGATAGTGGTTTTATTCCTCTCCTCAGCGCTCTCAGCCTGGCAGGCTGCCAGACACAGCTTTGCCCACCATCCAGAACTCTGTAAATGCAGCCGACTTCTCTTGGGACCCCTTTGACACACACCGGCTTGCTGTAGGTGAGTAAATACACACCCTGTATTTGCATTTAGTTTTCTCACCGTTTCTCACCTTGAACCTCTGTCTGTGATTGAACATGCTTGTCTCCCTTTCTGTCTATGCCAGCTGGTGATGATGCCAAGATTAGGTTGTGGCAGGTACCGAAAGGAGGGCTGAAAGAAACCCTGACTGAACCTGAGCTCATATTGCAAGGTAAGACAATCCCACTTAACAAAAACTTTACTCCAATGAAGCTCTACAGAGTAACACCCAACACAATAAGTATATCCATCCGTGTGAACTAATATACAGTATAAGAAGGAAAAAGGTGCTGAAAAAAGGTAATCGCAATAAAATAAAAGTCAAGTGGACTAACAGGTGCTGTAACCCTTCATAGGCCACACGGAGAAGATTTATTCCATCAAGTTCCACCCTCTTGCCAGTGGACTCCTGGTATCTTCATCCTACGATCTCACAGTTCGACTGTGGAACTTGGAGAGTGGAGAGCAGGTCAAACTCCTCACTGGACACCAGGACCAGGTGAGTGACTCTCAAGATCAAATCTTGGATTAAGTAAATGCTAAATAAGTAAAGGATCATAAACTCTTAGTTTGGACATGAACATACGTACTAGACATACAACATGAGTGAATACATAAGCTGTTCATCATACAAGAGTGTCTTCTTCTTCATCATCCCTCTACTGGATTGTGTTTAGATCTTTGGTATGGCATGGAGCCCAGATGGCAAACTCCTGGCCACGGTGTGCAAAGATGGCAAAGTTCGCATCTATGACCCTCGGAAGTCCACAACACCTGTACAGGTAGGACCTAGTGCAATATGTGAGAATTGTATTTTGGCATGTGTTGTTAAACTGTTGGAACACAGACGTAGCTCCAGTTCAAAAGTAATTGTACATTAACAATAGTTAATGTATGTAATTCTTGAAAATCATAACCACTCACACCTTTTTTTTTATGTAGGAGGGTCCAGGCCCTGAGGGCCCCAGGGGAGCTCGTGTCGTGTGGGTGTGTGGGGGCAAGTACCTGTTGGTGTCAGGGTTTGACAGGTACTGAATATGACAAATAGTGTTTGTTAAAATGTCATAATATATATTTCTTGTGCAGCTATGGCCAAAGCAAAAACAAAGAGCCCTGACCTTTTTTTGTCCTCCTTCTGCAGCCGCAGTGAGAGAGGACTCTACCTGTACTCTGCAGAATCACTGTCCTCTGGAGCTGTAGCAGACTTTCAAATAGACATCTCCCCCTCCACTCTCATCCCTTTTTATGACCCTGACACCAGTGTGGTCATCCTCACTGGAAAAGTAAGCAAACGAAAATCAAAGTGTAGTTACATGAAAGTTACATCTGAACTAAAACTGAAAAGAAAAATAAGAGTCGGATGTAACCTGTGTGTGCTTTATTTCTTTTCTAGGGTGACACCAGAGTGCACATTCATGAGATAGTGCCCGAGGAGCCGTACTTTATTGAGTGCAGCAGTTTTAATTCTTCTGAGCCACATAAGGTGTTATTATATCTTGTTTTTAATCATTTTTTCATATTGTAATTTATCAATGCGTCACAGCAGCTTTAGTCAAGGACAGCCAAAGTGAGAGAGTGGCGTTAGGCTTTGTGCAGTTTTACACCTCTGATTACTTTCTGTTTGCAGGGTTTGGCTTTTCTGCCCAAAACAGAGTGCAATGTGCGGGATGTGGAGATAGCAGTAGGACTAATGCTCATGAAGGCATCCATAGAGCCTGTTGTTTTCAGAGTGCCACGAGTCAAGGTGAGCTAACTACACCACCTAGAGGATACATTGGAGTACTGCATGCCTTTCCTACTCTTGGTTATTAAGAAGAGTCTGTGATTGAGTTCTCATTCCTTACCTTAACTGCCTATTCTATGTGTCCCACTGGGTTTTTAGAAAGAGTTTTTCCAAGATGACATCTACACAGACACAGCTGTCTGGTGGGAACCAGCTCTGACCGCCTCTGCTTGGCTGTCTGGCTCCAATGGCCAACATAAAAAGATCAGCCTGAAGCCTAAAGATATGACTCCAGGTGTGAACACAGAGCAGAGATGTTAAATGTGTATACATGGCATTTATCCTTATTTAACATACTGTAGTTTTATGTAGATGAAGGCTCTTATCTCTGCAGTCTACGTGTCAGTTTAGGGTATTCCCTGATGTGTTTCTGTGTTTGATGCCATTCATGTTTCCTTTCTCAGTGAGTGAGGCCCCGAAAGAGGCTCCAGTTAGGAAATACCTGCCTTCCTCTGTGTATTTGGAGGAGAAAACTGATGAACAGAAGAAAGATGAGGTGAGGACAAACTAAAATACCTTAGAAGGCAACAGCAGTTTTCTGATATGTTTTGACACTTGATGTGTTGACACCCAGCTGCTGAGCGCTATGGTTGCAAAGCTGGGAAACATGGACGACCCGTTGCCACAGGAGTCCTTCGAGGGGGTCGATGATGAAGAATGGGTGAGTGAATGTGATGGAAACGACTTACCCGTATCAGTTTAGCACAATGCCACAAATCCATATGCAGTTTAAAGCAATATACATTACAGTCTTACTAATGGATAGATTCAGCTCATTGTAATTTTTTTGTATTTATACTTGTTTTTATTTGGCGTGAGATATACATTCTGTTGTTCCACCAAACCCACTGAAAGAAGATGAGATGTTAATGACTGATTGATAAATAGGGACATTTACCATACATTTTAAAATGTTGAAATGAATGCAGATACGAAAACGTTCATGATATTGACACACATTTAATAATACAGAGATTAATGGAGAAAATTAAATCGAGAACTGATGACTGTAGGTCAGGTAGTACAAAATTATTACATGTCCATCAATCTAACTGTAACTTTTCTTTCTTTCAGGATGACTAAACACAATGTCAGTTTGCCTTTGGTTCAGTCATGGTGCCAAAAACAGACGACAGACCAGCTCAAGTCCTGCTTGCCACTTGCATACAGCAATGCCACCCCAGACATCATCTGAGCTATATGAGCGCATGCAAAGAATATTGTAAAATGTGAATGAAATTCATCTAAGTGTGTAAGTCGAGTTGTTGTGTTGTTGTCGGTTGTGCTGTGTGGCAACAATACTGAAATACTTCCTGATCTCAGTACTGTATACATCACAATATCTCTTTAGATTTGAAAATCAAATGTCACATTGTCTGGCAGATGTTTATCACATCAGGCTGCAGCGGTTGCTTCTTATCTTTAGGTAGAATTATGTTATATTATAGACAATGTTTAGAAAAGATTGGGGTCATACAATAACAATTATCAGTAAATAGGAACTATAGAAAGCAAGTTTGTACTTAATAACAGTTTCAAGTCAGTGCTGTGAATAAATCTGCAGGCAATCATATCAGAGATACCTCTGCTTAGTGCTACATGACTAGTTAACTCTCACTGGATAAAACTGGTTACTGATTTTTGGGTAACGCTGCCTATAGAGGTATATTTTAAAGTTTAGTATTTTAGCACAGCTCCTAGTGATATAAGTATTATAATACATTCTGAGATGGCCTCATAGAAAAAATGCAGCCCCATTTTGAGATTAATCGTTAGTTTCCTGACACCAGAATTAATGTGTATGAAGTTATTATCTATGTGCACATTTACCTCCACAGTCTACCACTGCGTGATTTTTCTACAGGCCAGTTAAATAAGCATGCTCAGTCACAGTGTGTCTTTCAAAGCTTCAGAAATATTGTTAGTGAATAACAAGTGAACGTCATGCATCTGAATCTAAAAAAAAAACCTTGTCTTCCTTTTTAGTCAGGTAAAATACACACACACACACACACAATAACTGCAACATGGTCAAGCCTTCAGCAGCAAAAACTACACTGAGGATAAACAGGGTCACCAGTGTTCGTGTTTAGCCATGAACTGGAGTTTCTAATGATAAATACATTCACAATTCACTTTTCTTTGTTAGCCAATTTTAGAACAAAATGTTATTTTAATACAAATATGTTTTGCCATTTTGTGCCAGTTGGGATTGAATGTTTAGCCATTTAAAAAATAGTCTTATGTATATGTAGGGGTTAAAGGTAAATAAAATAAAAAGTTAGCCAATACGGTTTTTAGAAGGCATTTGTATACTGTAAGAAAATAGTGTTTCCTTCATTTCTCGTTTGACTTTTAATCGTGATCTTTGTTGGTTTCAGACTGTTTGGAGACATTCCTCATTTAATGAGCTAACTTTCTTATCTAATTATAACTAATAGTAAGTAATCATGGTGTTATTAGATAGTACAGTATTAATAACTTATAGTGCAGCCATAACAACCAACAAGTTATTTCTAATCAGGGCTACAACAATATCATCAACAGTTCAGCTTGAATTAAGTTTGTTTACAACCTCTGATGGACTAAAATAAACCAACCACTCAGCCATACATAATCATGCACATCATGTTGTACATATGAACTGCAGGTGTCAGTGTTTGTGTGATTGATATACTGTATACCATTATGCTTGTTATTCTCAAATGCCATACTTTGTAATATTTGGATTGAATTAACTTGCCTTCCATTGTATTAAGAAAAAACTTGTGGATTTTTATCTGTATTGCAATAAACACCTTTTGAAGCCATTATTAGTTGTCGTCTTTTTTTATATTAGCAGAAGCTGTTATTCAGTAGTGAAGTATAAGTAAGTAAATTCAAAACTACTTGTATTTTACTCATTTTCTTTGTACCTGACTACATTTCCGATATAAAAATTTCGCTGACTGTTACTTTTTGCTTCACAGATCATGTTTTTACATGTAAAACAAATGAGGCCAGTAAATGCGATCACTTCATAGTCCTGTTTCATGTACGAGTTATTTTTCATGTAAAGTGTTGCAAGGTTCTAGCTTCACAAATATAATTCATGTTTTCATTTAAATAAGTAAACAGGGAGCACTAAACTATTTATTGCACACAACACACTTCATGTTTAGTTGTTAATGCGTTGGTGATGATCCATCAGGGGACTTGCATTGAGTACTTTGAAGACTGATTTTCAACTTGCTTCATACTTTTTCTTTCTCTCCTAAATAAAAATGTATAAAAATGTAAAATAGATTAAAATTACTGTATAATCTTTTTAAAAACCTTCTCCAGATCAGTTCAGATTTTGTGATCTGGTTGTTCTACGGATTACAGAAATTATAGTTTTGGCCAAGATAATCCTCCAGAACTGCTCCGGATTATGTCATACAGTGGAGTTTTTCAGATCGAGGAAAGTTTATTACAGTTAAATTGTATATATACAGTTTATATAATATAATATAATATAATATAATATAATATAATATCATATCATATCATATCATATCATATCATATCATATCATACTCTCCAAAATAACACCATTTGAAGCTAATTGGAATTTGATGATATTGCACCTTTAATTGACTATACATTTACATATATTGTACATTTTCATGATTATAATTCTATGTTTTGACTTATGTAGGCATATATTTAAAATATGTTATATATACAGTATATGTGTGTGTGTGTGTGTGTGTGTGTAGTAAATAAAGAACTGCAGTTCAGCCTCCCTGCCACTAGGTGTCAGTGTCACATATTTTACCGCCCACTAGGGTCTTCTTGAATTTGGTTTTATTGTTGCTTCCTTGAACTTTGACTCTTAAATAACCTTCAGTGTTGTACATGTGTGAAAACAGGCTTCGTGTTGTCTGTGGAAACTGTATAATATATATATTTTAAAGAATGGTAAGAACACGTTTGGATGTAAACGTGTATATATTTTCATTTTAATAGTTAATATTAGTGAGTGAGTGGAGAGGTGGTGGATTATGTAGCATTAGCAGGAGACGTAGTGGTGCATCTGTGTGTCTGTCGCATTTAGTTTTTCTAACATGGTTATGTAAGCAAGCTTCTTCACACGGACAGTGTTCATTTGATTTACAGAAAAGCTTATTTTTTTTAAATCTAAGTGAAATTGTGTATAAACAAGGCGGTTTGTGCAAACTGTGTCACAGCAGCGAGGAAGCACCTGAGACACTTCTTTAAGATAATGTAACCTGGCAGATTAGGTCTAGTAACCCTGTTTCTGCTTTGTTAATTAAC
>OMLM01004099.1:57931-69537 GCA_900302695.1 Helostoma temminkii | reverse complement strand
AGCATTGAGTCAGATGGAAGGGAAACAAGCTGAATGGATGTGGCAGAGTGTGTGTGTGTGTGTGTGTGTGTGTGCGTGCGTGAGGGAAAGGAGAAGGAGGGAACGTCGGCAGGCAAACCTATCATTCACGGAGCCCACCAGTAAACTCTAGAGGGCAAACAATCTCCCTAATTGAATTCAATCCAGCCTCACCACAGGAAGCACCGAGGCTAGTGGCTCCGTTCTGTATGGAGAGAAGTGTGTGTGTCTTTGAGATGAGTGGGGGGGGGGCTTTAGCTGGCCTAACAAGTGTGTGAGGAAAGGGACAGACAATTAGTAGGAGAAGCATAGTGCCAATACAATGACAAACCAAAAGGGATAGGAGAAGGAGCTTGATGCGGGAAGGTTACGGCAGTTAAGGGGTGGAGAGTGGGGTGTGTGCAGGGAGCAAGAGACTTGAGGTGCAGAGAAATGGAAGCCAGCTGCGCTTTTGCATGATTACACTGAAAACATCATTTGCATCAGGGAATGAAATCCAAATACGCCATGTAGATATGTATGGTTAACAACCAAAAGCCTCCTTTTCACTGGTGGCAGAAATTAAAGGCTTACCGATGATATCCCACAGATTTGCATATGAAGACCTATCATGAATCATTTTTTATAAACATCCTTCTACACACAACTGGCCCACATACATGCTCTTCATTACTGGGCTGACTTGGGGGGGAAATGTTTTTGTACAATCAATGATCCGGTCTGTATTCATGACTTAATAAAACATTTTCAGCTCAGTTTGTCAAGTCTGTCAGAAATGGTGATAAAAACGGCACAATACCTTGGAATGACAAGGAGTGTTGGTTCTTGAGTGTTCTCTTCACAAATCCAGTATATCACATTCCAGATAATAAAACCATGTTCTGTCCTGCACGGAAACAGAGAGTGGAAGCAGATTAGGAGACAGGACATGACAGGATAGTCTTGCGTCAGCAAAACATGACAGCACTTACAGTATTCTTTCAAAATAAGTGACAGGAGACATAATTAAACAGTCCAACAGGGGGAACTTTTAATATCTGTCAGAAGGATTTTAAGTCACAGTTACGAAGCTTGTGCACTTCCGAGGAAAAGATTTACCTAGGAGAAAATAATATGTTTTAATGTTTATTAATTTACTATAGCTTCGTCTATCACAAAAAATATATTTTGGCCTCTTCTGGGTCAGCCATTCTTAAGAGGCATATTCATAAATTTTTCAGCTGTTGTCTAGTTCACACACTAGTTATAGAGCTGCTGTATGAAGTGCTATTCAGGTCACATCAGCTTTTAATGGCTGATTTATTAGTGCCCAACAGAGGCTTGGTGATGGGCTGCAGGACAAAGAGCCGTGTTTTAAACTGCATTAACACGCTGCAGTAAATATCCCATACAGAATTAGCATTTTGATGACCGCTTCCTCCAGTCACTTTTTGTACCATCTCATTTTCCCATCATGCACATTTTGCTCCCCTGCACCACCTCTCAGCCTTTGTATCAATCTTTTGCATGTGCCACTTAAAGTCTTTCAGGCATTTTTTTTTACGATACAAACCTTTGTTTGGCTGATACCCCTTGTGCACAGGTGAAGTGGTTAAACGGAATTGGATGAGTTCACAAACGTCATCTAGCTTCAGAGGTAAAATTAGACTCTGTTATGTGTCAAGTCATAAATAAAGCACTGAAAAATAAGAAAAATGGCTTGTTTTTGTAGCTTTCATCAGGTTTCCTATTGTGCATGTGTGTCACTGATCAAAAACATGAGTAAAATGGTTCCATCTTTTTGTCAAATTGATGCTACAAAAGGAAAAAAAAAAAGTCAATTATATTGCCAAACTTCCAAATATCATCTGGGCACAATGTCCGACTGATCTTGGCTTCCAGACAAGTGCTGGGGCTGTGCTTCATCAAATCTGCTGTTCATTATGTTTGATCAAATTTGAGACTTTGGCAGAGAAAGCAGATGCCCTAGGTCAATTTAGCCGAAACGCTCAAGCTAGTTTGGTCAACAGAGCATCTGCCAGTCATTTAGCAGGCTTCAGAGGAACACAATCACACCATATTGCAACAATCCTAACTACAAACTGTTACACAATAGGAGTAAGAGTTCACAGACGACGAATGACATCCTAGGCATTTGTGGTTGGCTTGATCATCAGCTCATGCTAGTGTTTTTATTCAGATCCAATTTACTGTGATTATAGAAACTGCGTGCCTTTAATTTTACGCACTTGCTTCCTATAAAACACACATTCACTGCTGCTCTCTCTGAACTTCCTCACTGAGCGGAGACACTGTCGGAGCCAAATTCAAACCTGCTCTCTTATAATCATCGGTGTTAAAGTGCTGGCAGTAGTTGGGAACTGAAGCTTCGGAAGTATCTTCAAAGAGGTTTGGGCTAGAGAAATGTACACCAGACAGTTCCAGGCACTCAAGGCAATCTTGTGCCATTAGGTACTACTCGGATGTTCATTCCAAATATATGCAATTTTATTGAAGGCATAGATGACCCAACATGACACTGTAAAAAGCTGGCGGGTTGCCTGTTAATGGAAGCACATGCAGATGTAGAGTTATTCAGAACTTTGTTGTTTTTCTGAGTAATACTGCAATTTAAACTGATGTGTGTCGTGAATAATAATAATAATAATAATAATAATAATAACAATTATAACGATTATAAATCATAATTATCATTAAGGCTTGACATTATTGTTAGTTATGGTACCTTTTCTAATATGACTTTCAACACTTAAAGCTGCTGTTAACAGCTTTTCACTGTAGCTACTTAAGCTACAGCTAATCTTAGCTTAAGAGACACATTGGATGAAATGTTTCTCAACAACTCAGTGCATTTAAAATTCAGATTCAAATCAGATTACATAAAATGTAATGTGAAAACATTAAACTTCAAAAAGGTAAAAATCTCAAACAGCAATCAGCTGGAGGATTTTCCACTTTGATGCTCTTTTACAAAAAATAGCCCCAACCCAAAAAAAAAATCACTTTAAAATCACCTTGTAAAGGGCATTTAAAATAATGTAACCTTTCAGTACCACAGAGAGCAGAAAGTGATTCAAGTGAAAGATTTTTGTTGGACTGCCAAGTAAGTTGGCCAGGACCACCAGATACTGTTTTTGAAAGCAAACGATTCCCCATGCATTAGCCCGGGGGCTACACCACAACTTTATGGCATTAACACAAAAAAAAGGTCCAAGGAAGGAAGTCTTTGACCCTTTTTCTTTTCAAATTATCAGCTGTACTCTGTTTTTCAATCCCCATGCTGAAAGGAGTATTTTTTAAATTACAAAGTGATGAAACACAGCCTGACTAACCCACTTTCACCGCCATGAACTTACACCCAAATTTGATTTCACACTCCAAAAGTGATTCACTGTTATACAGTGTGCTTGATATCATTGTTGAGTTTGGTCACCAGAGCAGCAGACCATATTTCTGACCACGCCCTGCAGTAATGTTGGCTGTCTCAAAGATTTTCTGCCATGAAATGTGCAATGGAGTGAGAAGCAATTAACAATTAATACGCAGAAACAATATTTCTTAATGGTTTGATTGTGACATATTGTTCAAACATGAAGGTAAAACATGAAGTTAAAATTGTTAAATTGTAAATTATAAAAACACAAGAGGAAACACTACCAAAGTCATGCATATACAAAACTAAAACAACAATGAACAATGAACATAATTAATTACACACAATTACTGTTATTGGCCAATATTTGCAATGTGTTGCCTTTGCAGCTGCTCTGCCTTCGTGCTGTTTCTACTCATCATAATCAAACGTACCAGGGCATAAATTTGACCAGCTAAAGTGAAACTAATGACAATCAGAAGCCAAGAACTAATATCTAGTAGGTTGAAGGTAAAACCACTGCTGACACCGTCAACAAAAGTCAAAACAGCATATGAAAAAAAAACAGTGGACACATGCAGCATGTATGACTGATTCAAGTCGACAGCCTGTGGTGTGTCTCTATAAAAGCATTTACTGAGGCGCAGCACCGTGGCCTGCCGAAAGCTCATCAAAGAGTGGCTTATTTCATCAGCCGAGTGGAAAATGTGCTGAGAAAGAGAGCGAGAGGCAATAGTGAGGAAGTCAGCGAGAGTAACTAAGCTATTGTGCCCGTCGCTGACCCAAACACCCACGTTACAGTAGTTAAAACAAAGTACAGTAGCTCACAACAAAGGCCCTAATCACAGGAGCAGGGCTCTAAATTAAATGACCCTGTGGTTGTGACACTGTAACTGACAAACCAGCCTGTGCCTGAGGTCACATGCAAAGGCAATATGGCTAATGAACAGAAAATGCATTGGAATGAAATCTTTTACAAGTAACCTACATATTCTTCTGCGAAGTATGCAGTATGCATTGTTTATTAATAATACTACACTGCTGTATGCTGTTAGGTAATCATAGACATTCAGACAATGCTTATTCAGAAGAGAGAGAAAAGCTGAACCAACTGAAGTAAATGGGCAGCATCTATAATGCATGGGCAGCATCTTTACCCCCAAGGGTCACATTAAATTCAGGCAAGCTGATAACAATTGACTGAGGTAGCTGGCCACTGCAGGAAGATTATGTACAGTCGTGAGTCTGCTTTTTCATTTTTTAGTCTTACTGTAATTCTCTGGTTTTTCACTTTGACGGGATCTACTCATCTTGTGTGATTCTTTTGCTCATATTTCGTCTTCCCGCTTCTCCTCTATGATTTTTTTTTCAGTTTTTCCCCTGGTTCATATTTTTGTCTTGCACTGTGTGCAGGCATACAAATGAGAAGAGGTTATGAGATACATACAGCACCGAACACTATAGTACTTCCCCAGAAGACTTCCTTATGTGCATACCCTAATTGGCCTTAATTGGAAAAGGATGAACCCTGGGATATGAGTCTGCAGGTTATGTACTGCACGCAAGTCTATTCTTCCATGTGCCCATTTGTCTGTGTCTGTTGAAAAATAAAAAAGGGAGCAGTAATAAACACACACAGTGGCACACAGCATCGCCGTTTAAAACTTTTATACATATGCTTGTGTGTATGAATATTTATGTAATTGTCATTTTTTGTAATCTTCTGGCTGCATGTTGCTTCTCAAGGCAGAACGAGACTCTGCCATCACATGATCCCTGAGCCCATCTCAAAGTTGAGACTTAAAAGGCTTCGTCTTCGACGCCCAATATTAACGCATGAAATGTGTGGTCAAAAATAAGCTGTCAAAAAGCCAAACTGTTTACCTTACCAGTGGAATATCATTATGATAATCATTCTTGTCTTTGTTTGGAACACATACATATTCCCACCACGGTGACCAACCTTGAGGCACAACATAAAAGTCAATAGAGGGGAAAATTGTATGGATGACACTAGTGGGAGTTGACATTATAGGTCTTTCACGAGGGTGCACGTTTCGTGCATGTACAATCAGCCGTTTAGCATTTTTTTTTCCTTTGATGATAACGCCACACAGAGAGGCACATTTGTTCTTTGTGGATGGTTACTGGCCAAGGCTACAGAGACAGAGAGACAAAGAGGACTCACTTTAGATGAGTATAGCAAGACATCAAAAAGAGGGTTTTCCTTTCCACTCGATTCAACGTATACCAGACCGGCAATTAATTTATCACTGATTCTAGATTCATATGATTCACTTCTGATAAATCAAGCAGTTGTCAAAGGTACAAACGTAGCTATGAAACGTACAAAATGAGCCACGGCTGTAAAGCTCGAAAGGATTTGGTTTGTAGTTGTGGAAAAAAAAGGGACAAATAAGATACGTAAAACAAGTTGCTATGATAAATTTGTTAATTTAACTGAATTATTTTGAGTAGAAATAAGCATGGCTGTATTTTAATTATAATAGGCTGATCATTTGGTTGATAAAATGTAAAAGAATCACAATTAAGAAGCTCTAATTTTTTTTATCAGGTAATCTTTTTAGCACTAGCGTAAAACACATTTAGTTGCCTCACCCCCAGTAGCCTCTCTCTCAACTCAAAAAAATGAAAATCTGCAACTTATTAAAAAGAAGCGGATCAAGTTGCAAGTAGTTTACTTCTGAATGCCGTTTCCATGTGCAAGCACGCGCGCCCCAACCAGCCTTCTGTGCCCTTGCCCTCCCCAACCTGACAAATATGGAACTTGACCCTTTTTGAATTCTAAAGTCGACCTACACTCTGAATATAACCTTGGCAGAGGCGAGGGGAGTGAGGTGTGTTTCCAATAAACTCAAGTCTTTGAGTATGCTGGTGTGTGTGTGTGGGGGGGGGGCCCTGCTCCTGTGGGGGGGCGGTCAGTGTTTGCATGCACGCCCTGTTTATGTGAAATTCAATTGTGTATGTCTCTGTGTATACATATCGGTGACTACACATAGGTCTGTGTCACCACGTGTTTATTTGATCATATATGACTGCCTTTAGGTGTGTGTTTGTGGATGCACATGGGTTCAATAACCATGTGTGCAGCAGGGGGGCTCTGGAGTGTCTCAGCACCCAAGGCGCCAAGGACATGGCTTGACAGGTGTGTATGGAAGACCTATTGGTGTGCAGAGCAGCAACAGGCAAAAGCACAAAGTGCCCATTCAGGCCTGGAAGGAGACAACCGAGATATCACAGGACCCCTGTGAGGAGGGGGTGGTCATCTGAGGGCACGTCAACCTTTCACTGCGACTACAAGAAAAAGACATGACTGAATTTACACAGTAATGGCTTGTGTGACTCCCATGCTGGCAAGCCCTTTACCAGTGTGTGACACGCTTAAGGTCTACTGAAGACAACTGGCTTAATTTATAACTATAGTTCATAATAAGTAAATAGTGAAGAATTGTAGTGGCATTATATAGCCCAAGAGTGGAAACACTTGAAAGACTTGTCAGAGTAATTGATTACAGAGTTGTATACTACACCCTCAAATGTAGCACAGAGTGTTTTTATTCAATTTATCCCAAATATGTGCCATATATGTCAAAAGGAAAACACGCCACCGGAAAGAGACAAATGCAGTTGCCCTTTTCTAGTCCATGAGTGAAAACCAATTTGCAACATTGGTTATTCTGAAAAAAATTACAAAATTCCAACAACAAATGTAACTGGTTTGACTAATTTCTTATCCATTCATCAGGAATGAACTCGGTGACCACTGAGGCGGTAACATTTTTTTTTCCATTATCTCTGAAATTATAAAAGGTATTTTCGGTGAAGTGTGTTTTTCAGTGCATACTAACTCACACATACACAGACACACAGTTCCAGTTGGACTAAAAGAACTCGTATGACAAATCACTGCGGATTTGGAAATGGGCAATGTCTGGACGAATTACACGGCTGTGTGGTCCATACATCCTTAACGCGAATCTGACAAGAGCATTTAAAAACACACACAATGCCACCACCACTGCTATCCATGCAGAAAATTGGACAGCCATCCCTCAGCTTTGACATAAGTCTGTGGGCCAGGAATACGCATCAGAGAGCAATAGCTATAGTAGAGAATGAGTCTCTGCTGAAACCAAAAAGTAATTGAATCAAGGATGAATACAGAGAGAATGGGATGAAAGATGAAAAGATAACACATTATACGAATCTGATGCTTTGGTAGACAATGTTTTCAAGAAAGATGCAGCCTGATCAAAGAGATGAGCAAGAAACAACTGCAGACGAAAGAAACAGATGAAAACTGAGAAATAATCAGAAATGTCCAAATGTTTCCGTTGGCCTTGATGATGAAAAAAAGCAAAAGGCCTTGGCAGTTCTCCAACCTTAAATCTGTCCACACCTTTTCCTCTGCTATATCCAGTTCCATAACACATGCAACATCTGAGAGATAACCTTAACATACATATGTTGTCGCAATATATTACATAGCAAAGGTTACTCAAGAGACCTCTGAGTCCCAAGGGTATCTGCCCACTAAATCACATTTGTAGAGTCATATTAAAAACACAGCCCTGAGGAGAGTCAAAGCTCAGCAGAGAGTGATAGACATCTTTCTATCACTGAAATCGCATGTGGCAATCCACTGCTTTAATGTTTCAATATGGCGAAAGAGACATGTTCGAGAGAGACGTTCGATTTGTCTTGGGTGGAGCAAGAGATAAGGGTCACGTAAAAATGTGACTGAAGTAAAGAGGTGCAGAAAGAATGTCAAATGCATGACAAGAATATGAAGGTAAAACTGGATTTTTATGCTTATAATTACAAGAAAGTACTGCATAGAAAAAGGAAAAATATTCAACAGTATGAGCATTCAATCGTAGAACTTAACGAGGTATGGATAACCTTTACACTGCTTGCTGAAAGCACCCTTAAAGCCCCCCAGATCCCAGCACCCATGTCAGACTGTCACCAGAAATGTCGAATTTAGTCACCTGAACTAGGATGTGTTGCTGTGTAAGGGAAAAAAAAATGTGATATGAGAGTGGGACAAGAAACCGGAAATTAGCAAAATGGTGAGAAGCAACGTGCTGTGGTTACCAGTGCTACAGAGTGCTGCATACTAATGGAAACCTGGACCTTTGAAGCATTTAGCATATTCCCACCATTCTCCTGCTGTTATTGTCTAATTGGGCACGTTGCAAGTACAACAACAGGAGACCCACTGAAACAACTGTCTGGCTGATTCATTCAGCAGGTGAGAATTACATCCATATTAGATGGATATTAGCCAGCTAATACAGAAGTAGCTCGCCTCCAGGTAATTAAGAGCATTATTGCTTTAACTAAGTCTATTAAATACCTGAAACTAAACATGTCCAATGCCTTTACCAAGAGTATTTCGTTGGTTAACTCTCTCTATACTGTAACCAAATTACATAAATACCTATACTGTCGTCGTAGAAAGCAAGAATGTTGAATATGTTGGCAATGCATGTATAAATACATGTAGTTCAGGGTTTTGTACAATTATCCAAAACTAACAAGTCAAAGGGAATTTCTAATTTTACACCATGTTCCACTGACTTGGTGAAATGAAGAATGAATTTGGCATCAGATTCCAGATCAGTACAAACAATCCCTCTGACCTCCTTGCTTTTTACACGTTATGGTCTAGCATGTTGTTTTTGTTGGATCGGCTATGAATCAGAAGATCAGAGGACTCGAATTTCACTTAAACCTGGTAGAATAATTCTTTCCAGCTATCTGGTGGTGGTAACAGTATAGTGTGGCACTAAATAGCAAAGTGTTCCACAAGTTTCAGAAACTGTATATGGTAACAGTCAGCATATTTTCTGGTTTCTGTTACATGGGTCACGTATTTGGTCGTGAATAAGATTTTAGAATGAGGTTCAGAGGTCATGAGATTGGTACAGCATATTCTGCATGCCATTAAAACTGTATATGGGTCTAAGAAAACAAACTGCCAGCGCATGGTAACAGACACAAGGAGACAGATGGCTGCCAGAGTGGGGTTTCTTATGCATGACGAATTAACGCATCTGCTGGTGTGACTGAGCAAAGCTCACGGTCAGGGGAAGTTCTCAAGAAAACAGGAGGAAGCGTCATCAGAAAACAAGCAAACAAAAGCCGGGCTGTCATCTCATTTCAAAGTAACTGATCTTATTATAGCAAACAAATTGTCTGCGGTAGCCAAGCTGCACAGGAAACCTGGTGAGACCTGAGGGAAATCAAGGTGGGAGCCACGCTCCTGGTACACAGATGAGGTGACATTCTGTCAAAATAAAGGCTAAAGATGATTGGGAACTAAAATGAGAGTATTTATGTGGGTAAAGCTGTAGGAAGAAAATACAAAAATACACACACACACACACACACATATATATATGTGTGTTAAAGTGGAGGCAAACAGCTTCTTTTGGGACAGTTGCAGTATCATGTATGCAGGACTGTTGATTGCATGCCAAGTCAGTTTATTGACAACTACTCGAAGGCCATTCACTTGATGAAGTTTACAGTGATACATTATTGTGCAGCAACAAACAACAAAACAAAAGGGGAAAATGCTTATTTCTCTACCATTACTGTTTGATTTTTTTCCCCCCTTAAAGATACAAGGAAATTGTCAGTGCAGCGGTTGGCACCAAACCAAAGCCTCGTTTGCCATGTTTAATTTCCATTTCTTTCAAAGCTACATGAGGAGTATAAATCAGTTTTTCCACACGCTTTCTGTAAGGCACAGTTTCTTGCACAGTTAACACCAGCTGCATGACAGAAATTAGCAAATTACCTGTGTGTCATGGCTGCATCCAAGCTGTTGGACCAATTATTTCTACACTGCTGCAATTGTTAGGGCCTTTCCAGCTGTGTTTGACACAAAGCTGGCTTAGGGAGGCTTCCTACTGACCAAAAACATAAACAAGATTACAGCAGCCTAACCTTTCACAGTGCTTCTGAGTGACAACAGAACTCCTGCTAAATGGACCTTTGGCCTAGAGCCGTGAAAAGTCCCAGATTGTCTCTATGTTGTTTTCAATATTTCATTGGGAGAAGCTGAGCTGATAAGAAACAGTGGAACAAAGCAATGCTTGTTGTCTATACCAGTCAATAATGGGCTGTTCATTAGCAGAGACTGTATTGCACATGGAATTAACAGAAAATGAACAATGCATTAAAGAAAGAAAAACAGACCAAGGTGTAATGTAACTGGATTCCATTCCTCTGATGACTACCACGCCAATAACTACACCTACCTTATTAATCATTATAGGCAGAAATTCCATGAAGGGTTGACCTACATTGACCTGGGTGAGCTCGCTGTCTCGTGACATGTTGCACTTTCCTACTTGCTAGCTACTGTGTTAAGTTATTTGCTCTATGTTAGCTTTTAAGCTACATTTATTATGTATGAGAGGGTAAAATGGGTCCGTGGGAAGATTATAAGAGCTTAACATTTTAAAGAGATTAATCTAGCTAGCAATCTTAGCACGCATACAGTAGTGCAGCAATTATAAGGTGGCAGTCGTTGAACGAATAACATTTATATCTCGGTGACTTAATGTTCTGAGCAGCGTGTGAACTGAAAAACATTAATTGGAAGCAGATTTTTTTGTATTCACTATAAGAAAATTTATATCAGAAGCGTGTCAAGTGTACTAGTGAGGTGGGGAAGTGGGGGGAGCGCAACTATCAATGCAGCTTCTGTCAGAAGATAGAGTATCACTGTGGAGAACAGGAAGGGAGTGGATGTCAGTTGCCTGGAGAGGACGAGCTGACATCTCAACTCCCACTGTCTGTCATTCTGTCTTCCCAGTGATGTATGGATGTTATATGGCACCACTCACCCAGCAGAACCAGTCAATACTACCATGTCGAGGAATGCTATAGTGAGACAATGGGAGACTGTGACCCTTGTTATGGAATGACAAAACTGCATAAGGGAGGAGGGGAAAGCAATGGGGGTTATGGGAGGGAAGGGGTTTTCTTTTTTTCCTCCCCAATATTGCTTGTTCAGCAGTTCAACAGTGGGATTTCATTGATTTAACATTGTTAGAATATCTTTACAAAGGCTGATAAAAGCTAAGTAAGATCCATATGTGGGCAGAAAATCTGACGTTATGGTCCATTGACCTTCATCAAGACAAGATCTTATATTGAGAGTTAAGCACTGATTTCA
>OMLM01004099.1:39598-57911 GCA_900302695.1 Helostoma temminkii | reverse complement strand
CTGATTTCAATTAAAAAAAAAAAAAACTGACTGAATCATTTGATCAAATATAATGGGCACAATGTAAAGCACTGTAGACATACAAAACACCTGTCACCTGTTCTGTGCTACATTTTATGCATTTTAAGGACTTTTAACTCTAAATATTATTTCATTAGACAAAAAAATTAACATGTTTTTGCCATTAACGTGAGGAAGGATTCCTCACAGCACCTGAAATTGTCAGCTTCACTGTATGAAAAGCTTGATCCAGCTCTCCAACCAACATGATGTCCATGTGTAGGCAGACGAGAGAAAAAGGCCCCCCTGTTTTCTAGCTCTTCATCCACGGGGGCTCTGTTGCTGCCTGCACGGCAGCACCGTTATCTGCTGCTTATTATTTGGCTGAATGAGCTGAAGCGGGGCTCATGGGGCTCGCTTCTGACATAATGACTGATTACAGTCTTGTGGCTCCCCTCTAAGAAATCCCACAGTTGCCACCGTTGCGTTGTGGCGGCTCAGCATCACAGGCAAGACCAATGTACAAGCGGATGAGGACGTGGGTGGGGGTAGCTGGTCCTTTCCAGTGACAGGGTAACTGCTAAAAGTGCTCAAGCTGTCACAACTGCCACAGACACTGCTAGACACCTGGGTTATCAACCTACTTGTCATCAGGTGCTGTGTTAATGAGTGCTTCTTCAAACTAAAAGCTACAAATTAGAGGAACATTAGAAATTTCCTCTCCTAAAGTCGCTCTGAAAGAAATGCCACTAAACAACAATTCATGTATTGTACTGTGAAGAATACATCTGTCACTCCTCCTTCCTGCAGAAATATGATTCATGAGGATGCGCGCAGACATTAAGCCTGTTAGGAGTAACGCATGCAACGCGAGCCACCCATAATGCGTAGCCTTATGAGCACCACGGCGCATCCTTCTTTATGAATGTGGCATACAGATGCATGCAGCTGTGACAGCAATCTGAAAACAACACAGAACAGGCTCTGTCAATAGCTACCGTTTCCAAACAACAAGAGAAGCCGTTCTGTCAGCACTTTTCAAACGCCAGCTTTCAGGCACTCAATTAAGTTCAAGGTGAGACAAAAATGTGTTGTCATTTAAACGGTTTTGCTCCACTGGGGCGGTGCATCAGTTCAGTCATCTCCTTTCCAGAGGTGACAAAAGGCTGGCAGTGAGGTTTATATTTGTCAGCGGATACACTGTTCTGCTGTTATTTTACGGAGAAGCAGCAGATGAACGAAGCGCCCAAATTTAAAATGCACAGTTCCTCATGAGCGGAGGCTCGTAAAGAAGGTAAAGGAAAAACGGCCTAGTCTTGGAGAGGCTGCTGGCTTAGGCACTCGGTCCTGCCAGACTGCACCTCCCGCTCCCACACTCCTAAATCCAATCCTGTGCTATTGATTAAGAAAATCTATTTGGTCTAAGTTGCAAGCACAGAAGGAGATGCTGAAATGCAGCCATACATTTAGAAGTGGAATCTGATGCCAGTTAACTTAACCAATAAACCTGGTTTAATGTATGGCAAATATGGTTTAGTTTAATCAAGAAAACAGCCTCGCATGACAGACGCGTAAATTCCTCATTATCTGTCCAGCTGTATGAAGATACTTTAATTATCGTCCTGTAAAACCTCTGTAAATCTTGACAAGTATGAATGGAGATATGGTATTTTAGTTCGAAAACATTCAGCCGAGATGTAATCAACATTTCTGCAAGGAATTCATACTTTGCGTTCCATTACAACCTCTTTTGAGCTGCAAGGTTTCAAATATGGCAAAATGAAAAAATGTTGGAGTGGAATTTTTATTCGATCGTAGCTTTTCAGTGTGCCAACATGTATTGAAGATGCTAAATTACTGAGGAGCACGCATGGATTGCTGAATGGACATAACAGACACAGAGACAGGGTCCCACGGGGCATAAGAGCCCCAATCAAGAACCTCTGTTAGAAGTGACTGTTAACATCTCTGGTTGGAAAAATATAATCAATTAAAGACTACACAGGGATGCAAAATACTGTTAATACAAAGCCACAAAAAAAAACAACAAAGAGATGCAAAATAATGATAAAAAGATGCAAAGCTACACAAAAGATTCAAAACAACTAGAAAAGAGACACAAACTGACCCCAGATATGCAAAATGACTAGAAAACAAAACAAAAAAAGAGAAAACAACTACAAATCTTGATTTCATGTAAGAAGAGCGATGGCCTACAATCTGTCCGTGTTGAGGAGCAGCAAATATTTTTAATATAACTGACACGTGTAAAAGCATCCAGAATATTCAGGTATAATCTGTATTAATTCTTGCTTCATCTAATATAATTTTACTATTATAACAAGTTATAACTTCCCATTTCCTATTTTTCTCTGTCGTACTTTGCTGTAGGTTGAAGGTGGACGTTTTTAATAACTCTTAAAACAGAGAGTATAGAGTTACTAGGCACAAATCTGCACCTGAAATCTGCAGATGCAGCAGCCTGTGAACAAGGAAGCTATCTTCATTTCTCTTTGCTGGCCAATTAGCGGTCAGATCAGGAGGTCCCAATGGTTTAGGAGGGTGTAAATACTAACCGTCATTTCCATTCATTTGTATGCGGCTGCAGGTGCACTACCTTATTATGTATTCAAGGCCAAACCTGCCTCCCAAACAGGCCATAAATTAACTTCTTTTAGAGCTTCGGCCTCAGAGAAGCATTGCATCTTTGTTTGAATCCCCTTCACTGGTCTAAAGTTCAGAGGGAAAAAAAACCCTTAGAACAAAGGAAAGTCATCAATATTGTTACAGAAAACTTGCTGTATTGGTACTGTAAAATGTACATAGACCAATGTATCAGATTTTACGGAGTAGTAAAGAGGCTGATGTACTACGGCTTCATCAGACTTTGTCAGTTTAATGGTTTTTGGATTCCTTTTAAGACCACCAACAGAGTCGTAAGAACGGCTTGGATTGCTTTAAATGCTAAGTTGACATTTTTGGGTCCATATCTGCACACGAGCAGAGAAAGTATCCTTTTCACATGCAGGCATTCGTTTTGCACTTCTATCACAGTGCGGCTGAGGTTAACGGCGTCGTACAACAAGCTTTTTTTGGAATACAGATGTAATTGCTAAGAATGAACATGACGATTTCATCGAATATGGGTCAAATGATTTGATCTCCGTACCATTCACTGGTCGGACATGCTTCAGTGGCTCTTATCTGCAAGAAACATTCCTATAAGAATCTGTGCTACAGCTCAAAGATGGCATCTGCGTTTCCACTCAGAAAACGAATGCATATCTGCATCTGCAGTTCTGCTCGAGCTAGTTAATGCTTCGCACTCAAGTCCCCTTTGCAATGCAGCTTTTGTATCAGAGCCTGCAGAAGTTGTCGTGTGTTAAAATGCGCCTGCTAAGTGTTTTGAACCCCCCAGGGACAACTTAACTAAGTGTCAAATTAAGGGTGGAGGGGTGCCTTGCAGATAATTAAAACTGCACTCTAAAACAGAAGTTTTTTTTAAAGAGCGTTACTGGCTCTGGTAACGTATACACTCGAGCTTGATAATGTACCAGCCTTACAGGCATTTATTAAAATTGAATGCATAAATTAAAGTGACATGTGAGTGGAATTCAAACTCAGCTAAAGCTTACAGTAGTTTGTGCTGTGAATTCAACAATAAGAAATTGTATCGCAGCCCTAATTGTTTTCACGGTCAACCAATAATCTTACACACACACACAGACACCCACAGTGCACTTGTATTTCCAATTCACTGTCAGGATTACATGTCAAAAAGAAAAAAGCGAAATATTTCCATGACCTCACCCTATCCTCAACACGCCAGACTCAATGGAGTGGTATAAAATCCCCCACAAATCCGTTAGTGATTCAAAGAGGCTCATCAATACCCCACACAGCCTCTCTCGCTCTCTCATCCTAACCACTTTTTTGGTTGTAAAGCAGTCACAGAGAAAGGGCCTGGAATTAATTTGATAATCCTCATCATGATGCCGGTAAATAATGGCTCTACTCTAGAAACAATGGCTGGGTTAACAGATGAACAGACAGCATCAATTTTTCTTTCACGCTCCGTATTTCACAGATAGCTGCGATTGCCTCACGCCGTGTTTTTAAAACTACCGAGATTAGTGCAGCAGTAGCGTATTTTTAATCACAGATATCAGATATAGGTTGTCGGCTCCATCTGTATTTTCTCCTTCGTGGAACTTTTACAACCTCCTTTTATGTTGCAGTGTTGGATGTCAGCTGCGATAAACACACAAAAAGTATTGATGCCAAGCACTTAAAACCTGTTGACCTTATAACATATATTCACAAGCTTCAATACTGTATCTATAGCCAAATTTGCTCCTTTAAAGGGCACTTTTTAGTCCGTTAGCCACGGTTCTATTTGACTTTTACACTCGTAGACATGATGGTCACTCTTCACAGAGCTATTCAGAACCAAGAAACTAATTGTCTGTTCTTTCCATCAACCTCCAGCTGAAGTCTCCATCTCAACTGTAACCCAATTTCCTGCAATTTAGTGTTCAGGGGGTTGTGAAAGCTTGTGTCAAAACCTTTGTGTCCAGGGTCTTTATGAGACAGGACAGCTAAAGCGAGAGGCAGAGACCTCGAGGACCTTTCCTCAGCCATGTGCTTTTTTTATTTTCAGCTTTTGCTTTTCTTCTTTTGTGACATTCCTGCCAGAGAAAGGGCCCCAGCAGGCCAACCTGCCTCACTCGTAACAGCACGATAAGTCCCGTCTTTGGGACCTTAGACAAACCAAGGGCCTCACTGTAGCAATGGGTGATATTTGGCCCATAGGAATGTGAATACAGAACAGTAGGTAGCCTTATCTTTTTGCCACAGGCTTCAGAATTACATTTAAAAGTGTGTATAGTGTGCCGTTAGCCACCCTGACTATGGGATAACTCTATAGCCAACTATTATGAAAAAAAATAAAACTCACATAAAACTACAATATTTTACTGAATAAGCTGATGTCACTCTGTTACATTACTGCCAGACACAGTGTTCTGTTGTTCCCACTGTCTTGCATAGTGAAAAAATCTCAAAGCTGAATAAGAGTGAAATCTAAAACTAGAGCTGCTATTTTCTGTTATCTTCAATACTAATCTGCAGTTTTTTTTTTTAATGATCTGGTCTTTAAAAATATTGAAAATAGCGACCCTAATTTCCTAAATCTGACAGTGACATCTTCAAACATTGAATTTTCTTTGATCAGCACTGGAAAAGGCCAAATGTTTGATTGACTATGATAAAGAACTGCAATGAACAAAATCCACATTTTAGAGGCCAGACGCAGTCCATGTTTGGTATTTAGCTTAGGGAGAAATCACTGAGCAATTAATTTTCAAAATGTCTAATGACTAACTGACTAATTGTTTCCAGCTGTACAGGAAACAGGCGCCATTGTCCGTGCTTTAACTCGAGTTAATGAGAGGAGTGTGCTGTGACTGTACATTACTTTAAGAACTGAAACCAGCAATGCTGCCGATTCAGGCTACTGAATGGTACCAAAAACTGTACCCAAACCAAATTCAGCTGGATGGTGACATGTGAAATCACCACAGACAAAGCAGCAAGATAAAGTCATAAAAAAGTACAATCACTCAGTGATTCTGCTGTGGTACAGACAAGGATCAATTAGTGCAGTGTGTATGAAGTGCAGTGTGTCCTGACTTTTACAAATGATATGCCTTAAAGAATAGTGAAAACACTCCCTGTACTTAATCTGAGTAAGATAACCTGATAACCTGAAGCCCGTGTAACCATTCATACAGCAGTGGCAAATTGGATTCCCCCTGACTTGCTATTGTGTCCAAAAAGGCAAAAAAAATCAAATCAAATAAATGGAAATGCAAATGGAAAGAAAAACTACACTACATCAACTGAGAGAAAAAAAAGGGGAACATCACAGGCAGTGATTACTTACAACACAAGTGAGCCAACAAAGAAAAACATGCTTTCCAATTAGGGCACTAAACTAACCCATATTAGTGTAATACAATACAACACAACAGAGAGAAATATGTCCCGACCCAGTGTTGGATTTACACTGAAAACATGACACAATGGGTCACTTTACAGACAAAAGAACGCCTGAATAACTCTCTCTTAAGGCTTCTAATAACTCCAGTTTGGGTTTTAATTATCTGAACAAGAAAAAAGATCCCAATGACGGCTGTGGGAGCTGGAAGAAATAAGAGACATTTCAAAAACATTTACCAAGAAGCTATGTTGAGAACAATAAATACAGTACACGAGCGCGTAGCCTGCCAGGGAGCTGCTTCCGTGTTTATTTCTATCACCTATCAATATCACACAGTGTTGATTTACCCAAGATAACAAATTTAATCAATACGTAGTACAGTGGCTCATATCCAGCACAGTATCTCCCAGTAATGGACTGCAAGATAACGACAGCTTCCACAAAAGCAAGGAAGCAATTACTTTATTTTCCTACAGGGCTGCCCCATCAGGTATCACACCAGAAGCTAGGTTCAACTGCTGTTATATTAAATATAACTTAGATTATATTTCACAAGGAACAGAATCTATGTGATCAAATCAAAATGGATGAGGTGTTGAAAACAAAGTGCAGGCTGGCATAACTGTTAGTCACAAAGCATCAAATGTCCCCACGAGCTTACCCTTGAGGAGGAAATGAAGGTTTTTACTGTTGATAGAGGAAACAATGTGTGTGTGTGTGTGTGTGTGTGTGTCATGTGCCTGAGGGCGCGTCCACCAATGCAGATTACATGACAGATGGTACTGCAGTCCTGGTGGACATAATGAACGTAAGTGTCAGATAAAGGATACCACCAATAACAATGTATAATAAGTCTCAGAGCTGAATCACATAAAGCCCAACGCTGGCTGAAAAAGCTGCTCGTTTAAGATCACCTCCAACTCAACAGCTGTTCCACTGCACGGGATAAAACTCACTTCCAAACCAGATTTCAAACAATCAGCTGAAAATGAAGGGCAACACTGCGCAGCCATGGGAAAACTTCAAATCCCGTTCGAAAGTGACAGGCTTAGTTACCTTTTTCCACTTTGATTGTGATGTTGAAAGACAGTGCTATCCTCACATCAAAGCACTGGATACAGTGGCCCCTCAACCCTGCACCCTCACACACAGGACAGCACGTCTTCTCCAGCATAAGCAAGCATTCACCGTTCTCTATTTTGCTATGCGTGCATTAAATAATGCTATTCATTTATGCCTGCATTGGATAATCTGACAAAAGAACTACAGTAAAAATATAAACCGTGGAAAAATATAAATGGTGTTGGCCAGCACCAAAATAAATATGAAATGTTTTCATATTCTACACCAGCAACTTCAGTATTTTATACTTAATGCATTCTTAAGGTATCATGAACAATGCAGATGCTCACACCTCTGCATCCATCCTCACACTCCGGTGCATTCTGAACAACAAATAGCAACAGACAAAAGCAGGCCAGCACTGGTGAATCTCTTCATTTAAAAGAAACACTGTTTTTTTGTTTCAGTTAGCAGCTGCAATAACGATACCCCACACACAAATGATAAATATATATTCAATAAATGTTGCTCAAACTGGAATATTAAAACTTCATTCATAGGTATGCATCCACTGGAAGAACTTCTATGCAAAGCCATTTTGAGACCTGACACGTTGTTTTAAGCACCGTGTGAATGGCACAGTAGAAAGACCGTTCGCTATTCAACAATTAGATTATAATCCAAAACAGTCCGGATTAATTAATCCAGCATGTTATTGAAATTCCAATTTTTCCTATCAATATGTCGCGCGTTCATCGGCGCTGATTACACCTGAACGCATCGATAGCCCAGTTGAAGTGATTAAGAGTGGAGTGCACGGCAGGACTGACATTACAGGGCACAGAAATAAGGCTGCAGCGGCGTCTTGCGTTATTATCGTCCTGAGCCGCAGATAACTGACGATATGCGCGCAAACACAGAAGCATATGCATTGTGTAGAGGAACGTCACACTTACCGCGGATTTAGAAGTTACTGGCGAAAAGGAGGGTATAGTTCACGTCCTTCCATTCAATATCTGAGCGGTAATTTCTGTCCTAACTGTCTCTCAGCCGTTGAGTAAGGTCCTTGGGTAGCGAGCGCGATGAACGGACTTGACGGACGGGTCGAGGTGACAGAATAACGAATCCAAACAGGATGACTGCTGTCGCTCCGTTCAACATCCGCGTAACAATCGCCTCAGTTTAATTTGCTGCGCGTCCACAATCCGAGTGTCGGTGATGTCGCAAGAGAAACGGAAAGCTTCCCAGCCTCGTATCCACGGCGCTGTCCCTTACATCCCTTTATGGCACAAGGCGTCCTTCTGTGCGGGGGCTACATCACGTCCCATAAAGCTGAAAGGCGAAGCGCCTCACCAATCACGCACACAAACACGCACAAGAGTATCCAGAAATTTTGAGGAAAGAGGGGGGGGATTTTGTGAGAAAAGCTCCACAGGGTGAAAAGAATCTAAGTTGTTTGGGTTCAGAAACTGAGCTCTCCGAGACTATGACAAACCAATTGTGCGCACCGGCTGGGAGTAATTCTGTATGGAGACCGAGGGTTTGGAGAGCCTGTGAAAGGTGAGAGGAAAAACTCGGATGTGGATTGCCGCTCTCGCCGTATACTCGGGCTCCACCTAGCAGCAAACTCTAGATAACATGCTACAAACCAACGCCTCTCTACCTACTGTATATCTTGCCTGAGGCTGGCAGTGAGACCTATGTTATATTACATTCTGTCTGTGCGCCGGCTGCTGCAATATTTATGCGTTACCCACTGCCTCAGTCCAAGAAAAAAAAAAAAAATCCAATGCACTTCAGAATGCAGCTGGTATAAGAACGTCCCATCAATAGTTCAATCAAAGAAACGTAGACAGGAGATTTTAGTTGATCACTAAAAAAATGTCAAATACCGAAAAATGTTTTAGGTGTGTCAGATTAAATATCACAGCACTCGTGTGTTAGAGTTTATTAATTCCAAAGCTGCATGTTGCCATGTGATGTGAAGGGTTCACGGTCCCCTTCTAGCCCGGGAGCTGATCAATCATAGAAATCTGCTGGAGGCTGTTGAAAGTCCATGTTTTTAATCCCACCACGTCTAACATTACTTCAGCTGTTTCTGTGACTGTATTTTCATCCAGATATGAAATGAAACTTAAGTGGAAAAAACAGTCAAACATTTACAGATCATTACTGAAACGCAGATGACCACTGAACGCTGCACCACCTGCTGCACACTTACAGCTGGAGCCAACCTCTCAGTCACCCTATAGCCAATTAATCACTTTAATAACCTAATTGCTATCAAACAATAACAAGCAATCATCTAATCATTCACCCAGTGCTCCCCTAATGAGCCAATGTGAACACAGACCTGCTAAAGCACACTTTGCATGTGTTTGCTGCCTGAGAAACACCTTGAACTGCTGAATGCCCCAATGAAAAATAACTGACTGCCTGCATTTGAAAAGATGCAGCGTTATCTCTGCCTGGCACTGCTTTCCATGCACCTCCGATGCAAATGGATTTCTCCAGGTAGAGAACTGACCAAAGCTGTTTGCCATTACACTTTCATAAAGCAGGTAGCTTCAAAGCGATGCATTAAGTGCCATGCAATATACTGCTGCAATCTCAGGCACATAAACTATACAAGCACCACAAAATAACAGCCTCCGTATTAACCCATATCATGGATGCTACACCAATATTGGCATGCAGATGCCTACAGATTAATAGAACAGTAGTCAAATTCAAATCTGGTTCTTTTTATCTTCTGAATAACTGACTCTTCACGATTAAAGTGTAAACAGCTTTGCACATCTAGTGAAATGGAAAAGCCTTTCAGAAACATGGAAATGAGTGGCATGTTACACCACACCATCTAGTCTTACTGCAGACGAAGATGGAAAAATCATGAAAATGGTAGGAGACGTCGCTGAACTCCACGAATAAACAGCAGCACTTTCCCTTTCGGAAACTGAAAAAGGAAGGTGAACTAAAAGTCAAAAATTGAAATGAATAATCAAAATAAATTGTATTTCTCCTCAGTGCCTGTCAGTGATGTGACACTAACTAATAAAAAAGCTCTGATCAGACAACAGTTTAACGGTAATAACAGCTAACAATGAAAAATCTAACATTTTATGCTGATAAATTATATCCATCAGCAGCTTAAATAATATCTTATTCTTTTATCGCCTGCCTTTCATTTAGAGCAAGTGGATAGGGACAAAGATTTGCTCCTTACGTCAAGCTGGAAGAGATTACTTTATGCTAATTCTGAAGTAACTGTCCTCAAGACAAAAATGACTTTATTGCTCTCAGATAAAAAATCCCTTTATTTCCCACACAGTGTCCTTCCAGGAATTGTAAAATCACATTCATTTTCATGCTGCATGCTTCTTCCAAATGGCAAAATTATAATGGGGTGAAGAGTTTCTACTAAATTAAATCAACACCCACACATGCTCGCTCATCATAATGCAAACATTACTCAGAGAATTTATATTATAAATAGAAAAAATCCGTTTGAGAGCCGTTTCATTAATATAATTACAATAATCTAAAGAGAAAAAAAATAAAGCTCATAATAAATACTTTTACGAGACAAAAACAAAACCAAAACGAGGGAAGTTTGTATTGCCAGGATGGCAGAAACGTGACTCTATACTGGATATATGAATGGGCTGAACAAATGCTGATACAAGTGTAATGCAAAATCAAATATTTTGATTTTTAAATGCATTAAACATCGACATAGTGAAATATTTCACAAGAAAATCCACAGTAAAGATAGCAAGGCTAATAGCTAAAAACCTAATACACTATTATTCCGCACTATTTTCATATGGGCCCCTATTTCTATCAGAATTTTCTTTTCCAGATTATTATCAAGCAAGACAATTTTGCAACTTTTTGTCATAGACAGTTCATAAAATATTAAAATCTGTGCTATAATTAAATTGTTCAGTACAGTGCCGTGTCACTGTTTGCTTATATATACCTTTACAAAACAGTGTACAGTATTGTGACTCTTTTGGATGAGTGAAACTTCTTCTAGCAGTGTTTGCTTCAGCCATGAGATTTACGTGTAAAATGTTATTACCATTATATATTTTTTTACTATGCTGCCAGTATATGAGTAAAATATATCTACAGACAGTAGCTCGAAGTTGCATCAGTTTGCTTCCCTGGCACATATACAGAATTACACTGCAGAAACCTCTGAGTACTTGGGTTTTTCTGCTTCCTGTGGAAACAGAGAATAAACAGCTGGCAAATCTTTATACAACATACTCAATTTGTAACTGCAGATCACAACGTTGTATGAAATGTTAATGGATAAAAATATGCGGGAGGGAAATTTAGCAAACATTTTTATACAAAGTCATCTGTATAATGACAATGTCTATTTTCTCATAAGCATCAACATTTCAGTTCTGTTGCGTCTAATTGTGTGTGTAACACGCTAATGCTAAATTTCCTCCTGCCACAATAGATTTACTAAATACAGAGTTAAGCACCTGAGACACAGTCATAATTGAACACCATGAAGTGATGCACAACACTATAAAACCTCTGTACAGCTACTCACCATGCTGTTGTAAGAAACTCCTGCCAAATATAAAGCTGTTCAGGAAAATTAAGGCTTATGGGGACAGTTGTTGTGCAAAGTGAATCCAATAATGCAGAAGCCATTTTTCCTGTTTATCCATGCTAGCAAGCCTAGGAATTATCATCTTCACAGTGCTGACACTTACATATGCAGCAGTGCTTACTACTTAATGTGCTTAGAAAACTAGACACTCATCTTCAGCTGTTTGTGAGAAAATGTGTGCATGTGCACAAAATGCGGGCTACAGTGAAAGGTGTAAGTGATATTAAGCTTAAAAGTACGGAAAGTACAAATTTAACATGCAGGTTGTTTAGTTTGCATAGTGACGTGGGACATAGTGGCCTGACTGAACTAATAAAACATAACCCCTAAGTGAAACAATAACATGTGAAATGGTTATTGTCTTCTGATATATTTTACATATGGCTTGTACAAAATTATTCATACCATTTCTGATCTCTCCCTGTCCAGGTCACAGATGTTCATGACTCACTCATCCACTCTTATTCTCTGGTTAAGAGAGTTTCGCTAATAATAACATCACCCTACATGTTCCTGTGAAATAAGAGTCAGATTTCACACTGCCACTAAAAATCCTTGTCAAGTTTATTCAAAAAAACAAGGATGTACATTGTTTGTCCTGCAACATTCAAATAACAGTGAAGGTCTGACAAAGGTCCCAAGGCTGAAATGTGGCATTATTGTCTGTATTAGCAGAATGAAACCATCATTTTAGTACAGCCCTGCAACCTATTAGGGTTATTTTGTTCATGTGTCAGTGTGTTGAGACAGAATTTACATGCACAGAACTACCCACAGTCTGTGGGCATGACATCCCTGCCTACATTCAGCATCACATCAGCTGATATAAACGTCAGCTAGCGACACCTACATTTATTTCACCCATTTCACCCACTGTAGCCATAATTCTTCATCTTTAGCAAAATTTTCTAGAAACAGTGTTGGCAACTAGAGTTGAATGTAGATTCAGGTTAGTTACAATTAACAAAAACTGGAATGATTAAAGGTCATATAACAACCCATACATGCATCAGCTAACTGTACAGTCCAACAAGCTGGTTGTGAGTATTTGTATTTGTGTTTATGGCTAAGTGGGAGTCCATTGCACAGTAGCATGTTTTTTTTAGAACAATCTATATTTAAATCTTAGCCATGATGACTTCTTCAAGTCAGCCTTAATATAAATTTTTGAATAATTTATGCAACAAGTCCCTTATCAGAATATCTGCCATTATTCACTTCAGATTCATTTCTGCCCCAGTGAATAGGGGTAAAATAATAAAAGATGATGTGTAATTCGGTGCACTGAAGTTAAAAGATGGATTGATGGCTCCCTCTTATCTTTGGATGAGCGAGTGTGCATCTGTGTGTCTGCAGTCAGAATGTATGAGAGCAAGGCTAGATACACCTACTATCATGTAGGCAAAGGTTGTGTCAATTCTTATGCATGTAGATAATAATAATATATATAATACACTCACTGCTGGGTGTGTTTTAAAGTTTGACACTTAAAAAGTAGTTTTCTCGTGTTAATATATATTGACACGTATAACGACATGTGTTCTATTAATAATCATTCATATAGCTATAGTGTATGTGAGCTCCTTGAGATTTGGATTTGACCTTTGCTGTGCTTAAAACCCCACATAGCTCAAAAAATTGCTGAAGTAAAGAAAAGCAGCAGCACATATACAGAGATACCACAAAAAGACTGGAGCTTTATGATACAAGAGACTTCCTTAACCTACATTTCAGTGTTTGAGAACAGCTTCTGCTAGTTACTCTCTGTTTTTGCACGACATGCAAAATCTGCACACTTGTTTAATTTTTTTAAAGTTTTATCTTAACAGTGCTACAACAGCTATTTAAAGATGTAGGTAACTTTGAGAAAGAAATCAGAATATCTACAGAGAGAAATTCCAACAGAAATTTTCCTATTTGATGGGATGGATTTCCACTCATCTCTCCGGGGCACTCTGGCTTCCTCCTACAGTCCAAAGACGTGCAGTTAAGTTACTTGGAGACTCCAAATTGCCCATAAGTGTGATAGAGAGTGTAAATGGCTGTCTTTGTCCATATGTGACCCTGCAATGGACTGGCGACCTGTCCAGGGTGTACCCTGCCTCTCACCCACATAATAGCTGGAACCTGTTTCCTGCTCCCCTCCTGCTCTCTATTTATTGCCTCTAATCAGTTAACTCTGTACTCCTGTTCTCACTAGTCTCCGCCCCTCGCCAGATAGTTGAATCCTGTTTCTCAGCAGCAATGATCCAGCCTGAACTCCTGATTGGCTTCATGGTTTTTGACCTGATTTTCTACCTGACCTGAACCCTGTCTTTGCCAATATTCCTCTGCAATACTGTGAGTTACTTCTGACCTTATCTACTATGCCCTTCCTCCCTTGCTACTCTCAGTATTGGTTTTGCACCCTGCGTGATTACCCCTGAAACTACCTGTTTGACTGACTCCCCTGATGGGTTACTTCGGACTGCTTCTGTGACCTTGGTGTTTTTGGAAAATGGACTTAAAGTTTGTGGATTGATTATATTGTGGACTGATTGATATGTCGCCTCACAGCAAGAAGGTCCTGGGTTCGATTCCCGGGGTCGGCCAGGGTCTTTCTGTGTGGAGTTTGCATGTTCTCCCCGTGTTTGCATGGGTTCTCTATGGGCACTCCGGCTTCTTCCCACAGTCCAAAGACATGCAGTCAGGTTAACTGGGGACTCTAAATTGCCCGTAGGTGTGAGTGAGAGTGTGAATGGTTGTTTGTCTATGTGTGACCCTGCGATGGACTGGCGACCTGTCCAGGGTGTACCCCGCCTCTCACCCCATGACAGCTGGGATAGGCTCCTAATATGTCCTCTCCTTTCAGAGTTTGTCACCTACCTTTGACGTGTCAACCCTGCTGAATCACGCTGAGTCTCCAGAGCTCCAGCAAACTTTACCACCTGCCTACAATAAAGCTTTGTCTAAATCTCATTTCATTTCTTGTGTCTTTCCGGTATTATAGAGTCAGCAACAAATTTCATGACAGAAAAAAAGCCTAAGTGTATTTCTAAAATGCTGGATTAGTTCTTTAACTATAACCCAACACCAGCTTTAGCTTTAGTCACTGCACTATGCTAACTAGCCATTTCCTACCAACTATTATTGTTTGTGTTATTGTTGCATATCAGACATTTGAATTCATAGTAAAGTCTTAGTATATACACAAAAGGTATTATATAAACACAAAAAACAGTTGTTCAAAATTGATAATAATCTACCTATTCAGAGTCACACCAGCACATTAGCGAGTAATGTTAGCTAGTTATGTACTGTAGCATACTGTATAGTCAGATATTTGCATTTCCCCAGATGGTGGAGACCAAAACTGACCTAAAAGGACAGTAAATCTTGGACTTGCATTTAAGTGACCAAAAGCATGATTCCACATGAATACTAATGTTTCTCTATGCATTGTTTACAATACTGACCCAAGGTGGCCAGAAACATATTTTACCATAATCACAGTGTGTCTGGATGTTAAATGTAAGGTTTCAGTAACCCATGTGAATAAATATTAGAACTGAATTAACAGAACAGATGCTCTGTCTGATGCAGAAATGTTAAAGCCCATTCAATTACCTCTAAACATTATCTACTAATGAGATGTAGTTAACAAATGACACTTATTACCTTCAGCAAAATTAAGTTTAGGACACAGTCATTCTATCCCTCACAATGTCTACTTCTTTATAAATGTATTGTGTTGAGAAAGGCAGGGATAATTAGCTAATCAAATGGTGTACTGTATAATTAGAGGAATCCTCATCTTTCTGTTTACATGGAATTGGCTTAACAGAAAGTGTCCTAAGGGGTTAAAGAAACATGCACAAATATGGGCCTATTCATTGCAGTGCCCTGGTACATGCATTAATTTATTGTGCCCTTATAACTGCCTTCTAAAAATATCTGTATGCAGGCGGTCATGCATATAGCTACATGGAAGATCAGTCAAAAACCAGAATCTTGTTTTTTCCACTCTATCACACAGATAGCATGACAGTCACTTTTTCAGTAATTAAAAGCATTTTCACAAACAACACTTCATTATTTATCATCATGACAGACATCCACAAATCTCTGTGGTGCTCTCGCTACAAAGTTTGGTATGAACTTGTCAACAGCAAAAGTTGGGGATATAGACCATAAAGAAGTCTCGTCAAATTTCTGCAACAGTGGCTGAAATACATATGTAAAACACAATGTTTCTTAATAATAAGCCTCGTAGAAAAATAACTTGTTGTTATCATTCTATTACAAAAACATATAGTTAAACAAAAAGACATACATTTTACCACTGTATTTAATTCATGTCACTACACCACAATAAAGAAGGGTGTCTAATATTATTTAGAACAACAAAATATTACTGCAACTACACAAACATACAAGCAACCTATTGCTGAAGTGAACCACAAAACTACATGGAATCCTCAGCAGCTGAACTGCTAGATACCTCCAGTGCCAGCATGAGGCCACAATTGTAGTTAGCAAACATCAGCCTGTGCACAAAGCCAAGAAAGTTAGTATTGTCATGTGTGAGCATAGTAGCTCCAAGCACTGCTTTGCTTGCATAAGGCTCAGAGGTGTTAGCACGGCTGCAGCTCGCTCTTTAACATCTCCTTGTGTAATATATTTTGCTTTGTCTTATTCCTTTAACTACATAGAAGCAGGGTATAACCACCTTCCTTGTTTTGTATGATGCAAGGATATAAACAGATAATTACACATTGCTATGTAAAAGTATTTGCCCCTTTTTGATTTACGTTTATTTATTTATTTTTGCATATTTGTTAGACGTAAATGATTCAGAACATCAAACAAACACATGTAATCCACACATGTAACCTCAGTAAATACAAAATGCAGTGTTGCATTGCAATGCAATGATGATCATTTCATTTATTAAGGTAAAAAGGCCAAACTCTGCATGAAAGTGTTAAATAAATAAATATCACATTACAAAATGTTTCTATAAAAGCTGTTTTTGTTTTAATAGGGCACACACCTTCCAAAAAATTCAACTTTTGTCTCATCAGTCCACAAAATATTTGCCCAAGAGACAAGCCTTTGTGTTATTTTCAGTCAGCAGTGACTTTCGCCCTGGAACTCTTTCATGGATAACATTTTTGCCCAGGCTCTTCAATATTGTTAATCATGAACACTGACTTTAACTAAGGAAAGTGAGGCCCGTAGTTCTTTTATGACCTCCTGGATGAGTTGTTGTTATGCTCTTGAAGTCATTTTGGTAGGCCAGCCACTCCTGAGAAGGTTCACCACTGCTCCACGTTTTCTCCATTTGTTGATAATGGCTCTCACTGTGATTCGCTGGAGTCCAAAAGCCTTTGGGCTTATCCTTTCCAGACTGATACATGGCAATTACTTTGTTTAGCACTTTGTCAGACAACCTCTATTTACTGTACATAAAAGAGCTTAAAAATAAAACAGAGATTTTCTAAGATTAGTTAGCCAGCTAGTCTTTAAACATTTTTGTTGCAGCTGGATGAAAAAATCTTTGTTACCAGGTTATGTCTTTCAACAGTAGGTGTAGTGAAATCACCTTATTTTAAGTTGCAATTTATTTTTAAGACACATATTTCATTATTAATACTGTGCTTTTGTTTGTTGTATACATTTCTTCTCTGCTGGATATTTTCATTCAATTCATTTTTCTTTCCAACCTCACCAAACATTGCTTTTTCCCTCGGTACTACTCATCCCACCTTCCAGGGTGCATAAAAACCCTTGTCTTTGTTTGACACTGAGTGCAAAAGAATGGGGATCCACACTGTTGAATATTAGGGTCTTAATTTCAGCTGTCAGATTAACTGAGGTCAGATGCTGTGAGGACACGGGTTGGTTAACCGCTCTCAGACCTCTTTCATGTGGTGCAGGTCGTTATTTCCTCTGAGTGTAATGTTACTAAAACTTGAAAGAAGATAGGGGGCAACAAATTGTTTGTAATAAGCTTTCATGCCAGGTTAGCAATCAACGACCTTTCGCAAGCAATCATACAGCTGCAAACGCTTACACAGTGATGGCAATTGACTTTAATCACATTCATTCACACTACATCTCCTATTTATCACACTGTGAAAGACTGAAAGGCAAATGAGTATTTATTACACAAATCTGGTCTCTTCCCTCATGTACTTAGCAGAATGTGTTGCAGTGCTAATGATTTGCATCCAAAGAGGGAACAATTTTAGTTCTTAATGAGAGGATATGTCATTCATTTTACAAAGGTTTTTAGATCAATTATTATTATTATTTTGTCATTACAAGATAAATTGTCCTATGTTAACCTTCATTTATTAAAGGGCAGCTTCAATAAGAGGCTACCTGATCACATTTGCACACATTCACCCCTGAATGCTGTCCAGTATAACCACAGTCTGACCTGTGTCCAGTGATACCACAGGTCAGAGACCGATATTGAGTTGATGACCTTCCAATTACAAGCTCACTTTCCTGACCAGTATGTCATAAGGATATTTGTCTAGCAAACCCCATCTTACACTACACAACAAAGCAGAAATAAATTAAAAAATAATAATAATAATAAAAATACCAGCCAAAACAGGAGGTTA
>OMLM01004099.1:12034-39578 GCA_900302695.1 Helostoma temminkii | reverse complement strand
AGCCAAAACAGGAGGTTATAGTTCAGTAGTTATGAGACAATGTTTGCACTTGATTTGAGTTGTTATTCAGCTGTAACAGACCTATTGATTAGTCATGACTGTTAGTTTTGCTCTACAACACTATCAGTCCAAAATTTCAATCCTCCATCCCCAAAGACACAAATCTAGAATTCCCTACAGGACTAGAATCAGGACCAACATCTAACTCTTAAATCTCCTAAACATTTTTTTTTCTTGTCATTTACTATCATTGAGCCAACATTGCAGCACAAACAGCTGCAGTTTAAAAGGAATCTTGTAAAGTGTAAGGTGCAGTAGTAAGGGCAAAGATTGCTTCTGTAAAACCAGGAAACTACAACTACTTAGTGACTTTTTATTTCATTTGTCGCTGATTACTGAAAAATAAATAATCGCGATCTGAGTCCTTCTGTGAAGCTTTGTTTTTCGGATGTTTTAATTTCAAAAACTACTCCGATGTTGATGAATTTACTGGCAATAAATCAAGGCTGACAATGCCAACTTTCACTCTGCCAATATCGTTCAGTCAGTGAATTTGTGATTCCTTCAGGGCATTTCTTTATTGCACCATACGACTTCACACACATAGCTGGTATCCAATAAAGCATGGCATATGAAACTGAGTTCCTTAAAGAAAAACATGTGGTTTTAGTGCAGTGAATGTTTTTATTGCAGAGATGATTGTTTTTTTTAAATCATTGTGACCTTGAATAATCACACCCACGATTCATCTGCACACTAAATTGCAATCAAGCAGTGTTTGCTAATATGTGAATGTGACTTGCATAAAGTGCTGTATAACATAGACAATTGACATAGCAGACATTTTGACAAGCATTAATAATGTTAGTGTTCCATTTAGGTGTGTCTTTGTTAATGTTGTTAGTTACACCTGTAGTCATGGAGGACATCTCACACTGGCACCAGGACCACCACGGAGACTGTCATACAATTATTATCACTTCATCATGCAAAGTAGTTAATAATAGCTCTCTTCAGATATGACAATGAAACCGAAACAATAATAGCCTAAGTTGGTTCAATAAAAGGGGAAATGAAGTAATTAAATGAAAACTGAGCGTAACGTACGAGAGAAAAAACAAAACAAAACAAAACAAAAAAAGATCAGAAACTATTTACCGCAGATTTGGTGTCTCATGTTACTAATCTGTCTCAAACAATGACTGCTACTGAAGGTCTGTGATAGGCAGGTATAAAAATAAAAAACGCTAAAGCTGCCTAGTGCTGAGATGTTATTCTTCCACTTTTTCTTGTTTCAATCTCTTGTCTTTTTCAGTCTTTGTCTGAGTCAGACCTCCCACATAAAAGTGGCTTAGTGTAAAAGTAAGAGGGGAGTTAACGGGTGGATAAGAGGGAGGTAGAAGTAAAGATATAAATGGTGAAGGGATTTATTCTGTATCAGCTCTCTGAAAGCAGCTTGTATCCCTCTACCATTGTTGAAATGATGTCTTACTGAGTGACCCTAGTCTGCTCTGAGGTCTTGATCCAGATAAGAAAAAAAGTTTGAAAAAAAGTTACTAGTATTGAGGACAGAGCGTGATCAACAACTCGGCAGCATTCACCTCACTAGAAAATAACTAATACGCATTCCTTCTCTTTGAAATGAAACAAAAACAATGCAAATATCATCATACACTGTATTATTTCTGTATTATTATGCTATTTTGGTGCTGTTGGACCTGAGTCACGAGTCAAAAGGAAACAGCTTCTATCCAACTGGGCACTGGATGCATTTCATTTCGAGTAACAGCTCCTATCAAATTTGATAAGCGTGGTGCATTGCCGTGTGGAATTGTCTGCATAATCCTATAAACAGGACACAGACAGAGAATTCAGTTTTTTATCAGCATGCTGTGTCCTTCTCCAGGTGCTTCCTGGGCCTAAAAACATTTGCTTATCACTCGAAAAAAAAATCACACTCTGTAGCTTTTAGAACATTTGCTTATTAGCCGAATACGTTTTGCTTTGTCATGTACATGTGTGAGTGTCAGTATTAGCTGGTTGTGTATGTGTGTGGGTGTATTAATAATGTCTTACTTGTACAGTAAGTACTGTATGCGTACATGTGGTTGAGAGATGAACAAAATGTTTGTTCTATGTGGCTTTTTTATGTGTTATCAGCAGGATGAACAACACATTTGCTGAGATATATAAATGTGCTTGGTTCGCCAAAGCTCGTGTTCACAAATTGCTTATGACCACAGTATAGTAGCAGAAACATCAGTCAACAACAAAACAATGATGAAATCTGAATCATGTGTCAGTCTCGCCTGGAATTTATGCCATGCATTAAAAAAAAAACCTGCATCACAGATTGAGGTATGGTGTTTTTATTATAGTCCTACAATAACTTATCTAAAGCAACAGTGTTACTCTTCCTTTATCACTAAACCTTTATGTGGAACACATGTGTTCCTTCATCTCACACACATACAAACAGTAACTGGCTGAAATACATAGGCACTAAGGTTCAACGTGTAGTCTAGTAAACAGCCTTCTCTGGTGTTCATTTTTCATTTTTCAAATATCCTGTGCATGTTTATTGTTAATGCATTTTTGGAGCCCAGACTAGAAAAAGAACTTGCTAAAGCTTACCCTGTTTAGCATTTAAATGTGTATCTTTATTTATTAAGTGGTCCTGTATCTGCTCTTTTGACTGAGGACTACATCAAGTTTCAAAGCTGAATAAAACAACTGTGGACCTGTGACATCAGCCCCTTATGTCCCAGGTTCACTGACTGTCAGTTATTTTCAAATAATTCATTATTTGCTCATTTAAACTGGATAATCCATTATTTTAAAATGAAGTTCCATCACCTTTATTATTTTACTTATTTTACTTTTATGTGCACTTTTGTAAATATAGTGAAATTATTCAAAGGCCACAGATGGGTTCACTGGAGTTTCTGGGGACAAAATACCTACTGACGGGCAGCATCACAATGAAAGATCAATGGTTGTTTTCTAGAGGTGGTATGTTAGCAGAGTTACTCAAATAATGTCATTACATATAATATACATGATTATTTCCATGTGATGTTTTAGCTTTTACTGCACTACATATGACAGCTTTTGTTACTAGTTACTTTGCAAACACAGATTCTCAGTAAAAACTAGATGGTGCAATTTCTGAAGAAATTACGTGGGCGGGCTGTGATGTTGAGGAAGAGACGCTGATTGCTTAAATGCTGTTGACCAATTATTTCAATTTCGTGCCTAAAAGTAGAACAATAAAGTTTACAAAAAGAGAAAAAAATGAAAAGATGATTTTAAAAAATGAAGTTGAATATCAGCATTTCCCCTACCATCATATTGGAGGGGCCAGTGGCACCACTTTTTGGTTTTGCAAACTCCATGATTTTTATTAACACATACTTATGTCTTTCAAAAAAAAATATTTTGCCTCACAAAGTGGTCAATTCTGTAAAAATACTATAACAATTGAAAACAATCCAACAATACGGGCATCTGTAGGCTTCAACAAATTTATTGATATGTTTTTGTGAAGAGTTTTAAACGGACCTCATCTTCGGGGGAAAATCTTCAGACAGAATTTTGAATGGATCCTGATGGGAATGAGAATGGGAACTTCCTGGAAATTTGGCCATGGAAAAACAAAAACCACAGGGCCTATGTGCAGCATATGTGCTGAAAGAGGACAAATTTACGAACGTTGCCAGCTATAATGTGTTTATGAAAGATGTAAGTTGACTGAGAAAGAGATGAAAAGAATTCTGATAAAAGTTGAGGATAAGTTAGAGTGGCAGTGACATCACACACTCTAGATGACCATAATTATACATGAAGATGATGAGGGGAAGTTGAATAATGACTCCCATTGAAGTCAATGCAAAATCTTTGATGATAGGTCGAGTATCATAGAAAGTATAAAAGCTGAGGGGATGAAAAGTTCTGCTCTGGAGGACAGAAAGAGACGCACGTATAGGAAGTGGAACAGCGTTTCTATGACAAACCTTTGAGTTATGACCGGAAAACAGGCAAAATAATAATTATAATAAAGAACAGGATAACCTAAGTGTGAGAGCTCGCCAATAAAAATACACATGCACTAAATGATGATGAAAACTAACTAGCTGTCTATACATGAAATAGTTTAAATGAGCTCTACCTCTGCAGCTGCTGTTTTTTGTCCCACATAGTATTTATTATTAATTACTAGAAGTTTAGCCATGTTTTGCACATCTGTAAGTCGGCTGTGCACAAGTGTCAAATGAGGTTGAAGTAAACGTCTTTATCTTCATCTTTTAAAACATTTTAACCACCTTAGGTACTGACAGGGGGTTAATCCATTAATAATTAATAATAAAATCAGCATTTTATTAGCAATTTATAAAGTTTATGATAATTTAAACCTGCAAAAAGTATGAAAAAAATTACAATATTTTAAAATGAAAATCTAAATGAGCAAAAACCGACCAGTAACTATCCATCCATCCAACCATTCTCTGAACCGCTTCATCCCTGTAGCAGTCAGTCATGTTGGAGCCTATCCCAGCTACCATATGGGCAAGAAAGCAGTAACTAATGCTAGTAAATGTAGTGTGGTGATGTTGAATGTTGAAGTGCAGTATTTTATCCTTATTTGTAGTAAAAGTAGCATAAATCTAAACTGTACTTCAGCACAGTACTTCAGTAAATGTAGTTACTTAGTTACTTACCACTTCTGAGTTTCTTTGTGGATTCATAGTTCTTTGGTACTTACTATAGGCCCTAGAATTTAACATGTGACCTACTTAGTATTTCTACTTGTATAAGGAATTTCAAGTGGTACTTGTGGTAGGGTGTTTTATTTGTGTATTTTGTGTACTTCTACCACATCTATCGTGCCCTGGGTCTTTAAGTAATAGCCTAAAATGAAGCTGTGGTCTGGTCTGCGTGATGAGAACTTGAATGTGGTCAAAAGCAATTGTTTGCCCCGGACCCGCAAAAAAGGTTAATTCAGCCATGATAGGGTGGATTTGATTGTTTTACGACTTGACCGTGTCTCTGCCGGGGGATGGGAGCCAGGCTTGACATCTCAGGCCTAGTGTCAGGGCAGCCAGCAAGCGGCGCTTCAGTCCCGGCTCAATTCTCATCACTGAAAATGTCCATAGAGGGTTGAGTTACACTACGCCCCATCTGTAAGCCCCAGTCAGTGCGCCGTTAGCCGCAGGACAACAGAGAATAGGCTAGGAGTCTGGCCGCTGGAAAAGTAAAGGCTCCACACTCATGTAAGTGACTCTTTTCTGACGAGTTTCGCTCAGGTTAACGTTAATGAAGAGTTTGTAATTAAATAGCAACTACAGCGTTAATATGTGTCGTCGTTGTTCGCTACAATGTCGCTAATGAGAGGAAAACATTCAGAGACGCCTGTTGTCGCGGTGGGTCACTAAGCAAGAAACACTGGGTTTACGTTGCTCTATATTGTTTTTTTCAGCTACAGAGTATTTTATATGCACCGTAAAAAGCCATAGTGTGCGTTTTGGAGCCAAACTAGCGATTCTATCTAACTTTATCACCGTCTCTTTCTCGAAAGCCTGTTGCTTTCTTGTTCCATGGATGAGATGGGGAAGGAGGAGGAGGAGTTGAGAAAAGCGGATTGTCCCAGGAGCCTTGGCGACTATACTCAAAATACTAACATACGCAAATGTCTGCTGGAGCTAACTGTTTTTGTATTTTTAATAATAAAGAGGACGTGGTCGGTCGACGTTGGTTAGTAGTTTTTAGAGAACTACTTCATTATGAAGTGACAACCTGCTATCATTAGCTATTTGTGGTCGCGGCAGAGCTCACGCATCAACGCCTGTTAAACGTTACGCAGGCAAATGTAAAGCTCCTGTGTTTTGTGTTAAAGTCCACAGGCCTTCTGTGATCCACTGTAAACCACCGCATACTACTACATTAGGAGATTATTTAAGAAAAAAACACTGTAACTCCAGTACATTTGAGCAGGCACTGTATGTCCCTGAAAGCAACACCTATACTATTCTGTAATTATCACACCAGTATTATTGTAGCAGAATGGGAAAAAATGTCTAAACCCACAGGTGTGTGCTCTATAAAGCCCAGAACCATACAGAAATATTATTAATATATGTATTAAAGAAAATGTTAATACTTCTGTGAGTTCCGTTTCATTAAATAGGTAATAATAGTAGCTTTATGAAGCACTTATATATTCAGTAACTACAGCGATTTATTAGAACATAAAGTAAAGTTTGATTTTTAAGTGAGGATTAAAAATAACTTAATAATTCTCAGGTTAAGGCAAATAAAACACACAGCTAGCACGTACTGTATTAAGAAAGCTGAAACATACAGTAGATGAAGCATATAAAATAAGTATAAACAAACCCATGCTGTAGTGATCCCGTTGCCACATGTACTGTAGCTATTTCAAGAGTCTGTATAGGGCTTTTAATGATCTTACCAATATCCTTTAATCGTGTCTCCCTGAGTCATGTCATGCCTGTAACAAAGCCACTTCTAAAATCAAGAATGACTTTCAGGTACTTGACAGCCATCACATGATTAATAAAGGCTAAGTCAAATAAAAAAATACATAACCACCTTCATATTCTTATTGAGCTTTAAAGGTGTGAAGCCAGCCAGACTCTGTGCAACACTGGCTTCATTTACACTGTGTGAAGTAATCTCTGTGTGTTTTCTGATTTAAGCAGTTTGTGACAAACACGACTGTCGTATGCGTTTTATTGGCAAATATTTATGTCTTTTATAATAAAACTGTTGTAGGTCGTGAGTTTCGAGCAATGAAGCACAGCAGCTGAGTTTAAAAAACAAATAACATAAAAATTGCCGTAGCTGGAGACCGAAACCATGACATAATCAGGGCGTTATGCTAGTAACTGATAAGATTCTTTGCCTGCACTGGATTATTAATCATCAAAACGTTATTTCAGAAAGAAATATGGCTATATTTATCTGTGTGAATTATCCTATTAATGCTGTCTGCAGACATGTCATGCAATGCACAAAGTGCACAGAATGGAGTCCCAGGAATGTAAATTACCAGGTGTTAACCTATCAATAAGAGCAATAGTGAAATTTAAGGGAACATATAGTGTGTGCTCAGACACCACTGAGCTGGGACTCGGTAAATAGCCTACAGTTCTTCAGCACAATGGCTACTCTGTGAAGTTATGGTAAAGAATTCCTAAGAGATAAATATGGTCCTGACAGAAAGGAAATAAATAAATTTCCTTTTCATGGTGACCTTTCACATAGAGAATATGTAAGAAGTTGGATTCAGAGAAGAAAAAGGATTCCATGCTCATACGTCCTCTTTGTATACAATGTGTTGCGAAAGTAAAATAAAAAAAAAAACATATTTATGTTGTGATATTCAGTGTACTGATGGTTAAAAAAAGACAAGAACATTATGTTTTGCTCCACAGGCCTTGAACGAGGAAAGAGTGTGAAGTTGTGAGTGGGGACAAACCACATTCATCTGGAAATTAGAAAATGATTGAAACAATGGGTAAGTCCTCATTTTATTTTTACTGTTGGCAGGTACGCTCAATGGAGTGTAAATACAAGTAACTGCTTATAATGAATTTTAAATGAGTTTAACTATCAGTGTGTCTCTTTGGCTTGACCCTTATACAAGTACTCACTTTCATTAAGAGTCAGTTCTACCATAAAAATAGTCTAATTTTCGCAAAGGTGTCGGTTCTAGTTGGTTGAGCGTCTGTCTTTGCTGGCTCTGCATCTCACATTTGGCTCTGAGTTTTCTCAACCGGTGAAAGAGGCTGTGGCTGCAGTTCAGTTCAAGGCTCGTGGACTGCCAGTGTTGCCACATCTAATAATGTTCCATATATTTGATCATTTATGTGTCCTCACTGAGCTTTGTATAGATGTCAAGCACATAGCCAGATTGTGTCTTTCTTTAAAGTTACAATCTGTTGTCACTTTGAAATCTGGCACATTGACTGATTAACCACAATTAGCCACAATCTGCATGTGGGACAAAATGTAACAGCTGTGGCATAATGTGAAAACATTTCATTTCACATTTACATCACATTTGAAGAGTCAGTTTTTTAAAGTACATCATTTCATTTGACATTTCTTCTGTGGACCTAAACACTCATATACAAATTTTGCATCCTTATGCTGTTCTACAAGATGGGAATAAGCATGTCACACTCTGGTGGGTCTCTTCATTATGCACACTAAGGTAAAGGCAAAGAATCTATACAGCTACTTACACAGGACCAGCAGGGAACAAAAAAATAAATCTGTTGAGGCTCAAGTGTTACTGGCTTGTTTACAACCTCTGTTTAAACAACAAAAGCGCAAAAAGAGCTTTGGACCTTGTACACGCCCTATTAGGTGTTAGTCACAGTTGTTGAGCTGCAGAAATTGCTTCATTTTTGTCCAGATGACGTTGGTTTGGCCCATCCTCAATAACAAACCACTCTGGAGATGCTGTGGGGCTTATGCAGGGTCCAGCAAGCAAACTTTCGAGGGCCTGGTTCGTTTATCTTTTCCTCCTGATACCTACTCCATGTGCCTGTGCAACTCACCAGTGACCCTAAAGGCAAAAAAAGGAAAATGTTGCTATTTTGAAAACAAACAGTATGCTGTAAATTGAGTTTCTTTACCTGGTGCAAAATCTGATGCTGTTTGATTTCAATATAGTAAGGTCTGTTGAGCACCACTCAGCTGTTACTAAGCCGATTCATCCTTCTTTCATCCTACCTCTGCGATTCATTTACATGTCATTGTTAAACATAAAGAAAAAAGTTGACATATGCAGAATTGTTATGGAATAATGTATGTTTTTACAAAAGCCTATCATTTGAGGTAAAATTAAATAACAGATAAATAAGGTTGTGTCCAAACACCCTTACCTGTCTCTATTTTTGCCTATGAAGTGATAAAGCCTCTCTCCTCATCACCTCTCCTCACCTCTGTCTCTCCTATGCTTCCTTCTCCCTGCACCCACTTCTTCACTCTGGCCGCTGCTGTCACTGAAAAATGCGATGGCTTGCAGATACACAGCGTGCCTTGCAGGCGGTGGAGCGTCTCCAGGCCAAACTGAAGGAGAGGGGGGAGGTGCCCACGGAGGAGAAGCTCAACCTGCTCAGATCAGTACTCCAGAGCCCCCTCTTCCACCAGATCCTGGCCTTGCAGAAGTCCGTCCAGCATCTCAGAGACCAGGTATTATTTCATGGTATTTGCTTTGCTAAATACTTTGAAGCCAGGATACACAGTAAGATTCGTAAGTGAAGGGTTCAGAAATTATGGAACAAATGTCTGACCAGCAGTTACATGGCCACGTTTGGTCTGATCCTTCATTACCTGCATGACTGATAAACAGATAAAAGGCCTGGAGGCAGTTCTGAGTATTATATTTACCTGTAGTCTCTGTTCACTGGAACTGTCAATATGAATATCCAAACAAATGTCTGTGCAAGTAAAAGAAGCCATCATTAAGCTGAAAAAACACAATAAGCCCATCAGAGAGATAGCTAAATCATTGGGAGTCACCAATACAACACACAGATCACACAGAATTCTGTCCACGGTGAAGAAAAACCCTATGAAAATATATAGTCATGGCAAAAACACTCCTGAGGACATAGGCGCATCATTGTCAGAGTTTACATTCAAGAGATGGCTTCACGAATGTAAATACACAGACTTCACAACAAGGTACAAAACACTGATAATGCTCAAGAACAGAAAGGCCAGAATTAGTTTCTCATGCCAATAAAAGGGAATATTATTTTGCAATGCAATAAACATATGTTTTAATCTATTAAAGGTTGTGGTGTGGACAGACAGAAGTAGTCATGTTTGTCCTTATTTTAATTTTAATGATATAGGGGAAGGGTTGACACAGGATCAATCATCATCATCATATATTCACTTAAGTGGCCTGCACAATCAGAAGTGAGTGCCACTGTGGAGCAATAAACTGCCAGTGGCTTTAGTATCACCATAACATCATTCCTGTATTACCTGTATTTAGTTAATGTTAGTATTTCCAGGATTTCTACTGCCTTTATCTTTGCTGTGACCTCTCTCACTGTGCTTCTGTCTAGTATCAAGACACTGCACACCTACCCCTTTCAGTCTCTATCCCCTCTAGTGTTGCTGCTAAGGCCAAATTGCTGTCAGGGTACACACGGAGCCAGACATAATATGGGTGCATGAGCAGAGAGAGTTGGCCCATGTGAGGAATTCTTTTTCAAGCTGATTCCCTCCGTTGAGGATTGAGCATTTGATAGGAAGGAAAGAGCTCTTAAGTCACAGTGGAAAATGGGCCAGAGTAAGCATTTGAGAAATAGAGATGAAAATATGTGAGCTATGCAGTGGGAGGCAGAGATGCTAGAGCTTTTTACCCCTTGCGGAATTTAGATTATGAAAGCCCTGCTGGCATTTTGTGTGCTGGCAGTTTAGCTTATTTCAGAAGAGGTGCATTCCTCAGTGTCCGTTTGTGTTCTAATGCAGTTTTAGTTTTACTTACACAATGCATCAAAATCTGTCAGTTCGTAATTTCACTGATTTTTAAATGGACCTTTCTTGTTCATAAACTACAACCAATGTATCAGAGTCTGTTACGTTTCACATAGCTTCCCCGATTCTTGTGAGAACAGTCAGACAAATAAACACACACACTATCTGTGTCTATTCTGGCTCTGCTAGTTAGGCCTTGCTCAGCTTGTGTCACTATGGTGACAAGGCCCTATTCTCCAATGAGAAAGAGGCCGCTGCCTCTATGTGAAGTGGGGCAGAAACAATTTCTTAAATGTGCAGGAACCAAACTGGAACTTTAATCCTCTTATTCAGGCCCCAGCTAACAAAGCTCATGCGTGGGGACAGTAACTTAGCAGCATGCTACGCTAACTTAGCCCGACCCATAGGGTTTTGTTTGTACTGTGCAGCACTAATAGGTCCTGCCCTATGGAGTTTTGTTTCTGAGGACTTATCTGGGACTGTGCTTAAAGGAGGCATTACTGCACGTTTCCTAAGATCTGAAAGTTGTACACTCAAATTCTTAATGTTCACAAGAGCAGATTGTTGGACAATGGTATATGCTATGGAGTGCTATGAAGTTATCAAAGCCTGCTATATCAAGCCTTTTAAATGCAATTGAAATGGCCATAAACATTACGCCCTGTGGCTAATGAAATTGAAAAAACACAGTTTTATGTTGTTGTCATGTTCGTGTAACTGATCTATCACAAAAATAAAGTCAATGCACTAATTAAAACCAAAGCAGATTAAAGCATGCAGATGGCCAGTGAGACTTTCCTCACACCATGATAGAAATATTATATTTGGAGCCTAGTCACTGTTGGAACTTCAGCTAAGAGCTATTATCTGCTGAAGGATTAGACTGCCATAAATCCAGTTAATCATTGTGGGATAACAAAATATCTGCCATTCCCGTTTTTTTAGACGCCCAGACTTCAGGGTTTGTTGTGTCTAAAATTAAACAGAATTTAACTTACATTCACTGTGAATAAATCATTATGTTTTTTGTTGGAACTTCTAATTGTTTTTTTTGGCTGGATAAACAGTAGTAATTGGTGCTGAGATCCTGTGTAGGATCAGTAGAAATTCAAAGGTTTTTGATGTCGTTTTCAAATTGGAAACATCACTACTTTCGTAATTGAGTGTCACTTTTAATTTAGAGAAATATGTTACTCTAGACATTTTAGGTGAAAGCACATAATCATTTGTAAGTCTTCTGCAGTAACCATGCACATTTCTTCCTTATTTGTCCAGGGGAGTGTCCCAGCATCCCGTGGGAGTGACCTTGGTGATTACGTCACAGCAGTGAAGCCTAATGGCGGTCAGTTTTCCTATTCGGACATATCAGCTGCTACAAACATCAATGGAAAAACATCTGAAGACTTTGAACGCATCATCCAGTCCATGGCACAGGTATAACCGCATAAAAACCTGATGCAATTACTGTCATATTGCATACTGCTTGTGGGTTTGATGTCAGTGCAGTAGTGCTGGCTAATATACATTCTGTAACTTCATCCAAAGACAGTTAAATTTGAGAACCACAGACACACATACATAAACACACAGTGCTCTTCTCTCTCGAGGCTCTCCAAACTTCAAACAGACTTTTAAAGGTTTCCCGCAGCTTTGATGCTATAGTGAATCAGCGCATGGTCAAAGTTTACCGTATATGTGGGTGTGATGCAGGGGCGCTACGTGACGCACACGGAGCTACAGAAACCAGCGTCAGGAGGTCTGGGCTTCAGCGTGGTGGGCCTGAAGAGCGAAAACCGTGGCGAGCTTGGCATTTTCATCCAGGAAATTCAGCCAGGAAGTGTGGCTCACTGGTATGTAAAAGTCAACAGTCATGAATCAGAGTTATGAGAGCACTTCAAGCCAGGTCATCAAAATAGGCAATATGCTATTAGAGTTACATCAAGTCTTAAATAAGTAAAATGAGCCTCTGGCAACATTTCCTGTACTATGTCCATCTCAAAATGACTTTGTGTCTTTTCCATTCAGTGATGGGAAGCTTAAAGAGGCCGACCAGATCTTGGCCATCAATGGTCAGCCGCTCGACCAAACTGTGACCCATCAGCAGGCTATAGGCATCCTACAGAGTGCTTCTGAGAGGGTGCAGCTCACAGTGGCAAGGGGACCAATTCCTCAGTTGGCTAGTCCTGGGGTATCTCGCACTCCCTCTGCTGCCAGCACACTGTCAGCCAACTCCAGTGCGGTATGAATACGTACATGCATTCAAGTCAGTAATGAAAAGCAGTGCTTGTACGCACAGTTGCAGTTGAGAACAAGGCTCAAGCAAACAGCTCTCTGAAGGAAACGTTGATACATACAGGGTACACGATCTAAGTAGAGAACCAAAGTCTAGAACCATTATATTCTAAAAATACACACACATGCTTGTTTTGACATGCACATAAAATAATCCCACACATATACAGACGCAACTGAACAAAGACAGAAAGGAGTAGCTCCTGCAATCTTACATGACAACAGTATGACAACAAGATGCATAGAGTGACACGCATTTGTCAAAGAAAATCAGGAGTTGCTACTTCAATGATATCCCCATATTTTAAAAGATAATATTATACTTTCAGTAAAGACACCGTCTGTATTACATAGCTAAAGGCACAGCCTTTTTTATAACTGATGTTCTAATGTTATCTCCTCAAACATTAGCACACATATTCTTAAACTTGTCTTTCCACTAGGCTTATCGTTTCTCCTTTTTCCAATACACAGTGGCAACATGTTGAGACAATTGAACTGGTCAACGATGGCACTGGGCTTGGCTTTGGTATTGTAGGAGGAAAAACCACTGGGGTAATTGTCAAAACAATCCTCCCAGGAGGCATAGCTGATCAGGTAATTTCATTAATGCAACTCTTCTTTTGGTTTTCAGAGGGTTTAGCATTGTTATTAATTGTTTATGCAGTGATTATAATGAATTTTGTCATGCTGTCCTTTGTTTGGTATTGGCTTTTTTGCCATGGTTTTGTTTTCATTTCTACTAAGGCTTTACAGACTAAGAAAACACACCTTTTGTTCCTCAGGATGGCCGCCTGCGCAGTGGGGACCACATCCTGAGAATTGGAGACACTGATCTGTATGGCATGGGCAGCGAGCAAGTGGCCCAAGTCCTCAGGCAGTGTGGGAACAGAGTGAAGTTGGTGGTTACCAGGGGTCCCGTCGACGAGAATCCCTCGCTGTCTGCTGTCATGCCAGTAGTGCTCCCCACTGTCAATGAACATCAGGTGAGAGAAATGGTTTCACTTTGAAACTGAAATATGGCACAAAATTAATTCAAATTATTCCAATAAGGACATATGTTGCATCCAGACTGAATTCATTATTTATAGTGTAGTGATGCATCAAAATAATTACCATATTACATTCAAACCTAAGTATTTCTATAAAAAAAAAAAAGACCTAAAAGTTCAGGTCTTATCATCCACAGTTTTATGTGTTCTTACATCTTGACAGCCCATGATACATGGTATTAACGAAAATTGCAGGTTACACCACTTGTGACTCATACTTCCTAGAGCAGATGCTGTTTTACTTTTTCAGAAACAACACCTGCAAACTGCGGTTTCATGGCTATTCTCAACACTCGGCTGTATTTAAACATGAATGAATTTCAGTGACTTGTCTGTAGGGATGACGATCATCATATTCTTTTCATCATAGACATTAGCTGTGTTGTTTATGGCTGATAGGTGACCATGCAGTGCAGCCAGTAGGATCATGGATCGCCTTGTTGCTTTTGGCAGTGTATCATTTGTTACTTTTATGTGTTTACTTGATGTTGAAGATGATGTAATTGTCATTAATCTTCTCACAGGGCTATGAGGAAGAGGACACTGAATCATTTGATGTGAGCCTTACCAAGAACAATCAGGGACTGGGAATCACTATTGCTGGTTATGTTGGAGATAAAAATTTGGGTGAGAAATGGCTTTTGTTTTTTCACCATAGATAACAATTAAATTAATTTGGCATTAATATGACCTAACAATGACTCTTGTTATTCTCTAAATTCGGTATATATTCAAAGCCACCGTATTCAGCTTTTTTTCTAGCATATAAACCATGGATCAGATGTGTAATGTGAAAACGTTTCCATGTGATTACAGACTCAGTCTTGCAACATTGAGAGCTAGACAATGCTTTTGCATATTTTAACTTGTTGTTTGGAAGCTGTAGCAGCCTTTTCTTGTTTAGCAAAAATGTTCTGATAAAACCACAGTCTGTATAAATGGTGTTCAGAAGTTAGCTTTGTGATATTTATAAGCTAAAGAAACTTACCTCAGCTGTCCAAAACACCTAAACAAGGGTGAATATTATTGTTCTTTCAAAATTCAGGCCATAGATATTAGTTTATTATTATTCATTGAAGTTAATTGGAAATTGATTTGCCAAGGCAGAAACCCACTCTACATTTTGTCTTTCTTTTCAAGGTTAGCATAAGTGCACCAGCTTCATCACATCATTGTTTAACACTTATAAAACATTTTTACTAGCACCAGCCTTTACCATCAAGCTAAAATATCATGGGTACTTTCTAATCTTTTAAAGTTTTACTTGTTCTCCCTTCTCAGAACCCTCTGGTATTTTTGTAAAGAGCATTACAAAAGACAGTGCTGTAGATCAAGATGGCCGTATTCATGTGGGAGACCAGATAATAGCTGTAAGTACCCCAATTATGTTTTTTGTTGAGTTATTAATTCATTTTTCTCTGTGTCTTTAGTGACATGAGGTAAAATATGCAGTGAATGTTTTATATTATCTACTCTAGTAGTCACATTGACTTAGTCAATGAAAAGAAATTATGAGATGCATAATTTTGAATAATTCAGAATTAACTGATACTTGTAGTTTTTTTTTTCTCTTTTTTTCTTGTAACTGTGAATATAATAGAGTCTTAAAATAGCACATGGAGCAATTACATTTTAAATTTCATTACTGCAGGACATTAACAGTTAAACTATGTTTAATTTCTTGCATGATATGAGATTTCGGAGTCCTTGTAAACTCTTTTATTCTGGTGCGTGTGTGTGTGCTGGACTGAGCTTTGTTCTTAAGCATAAATGATAACACGCTTTGGGACACGACTTAAGAACCTAATAAACCACTTAATTGACTGTGAATTATTTAAACTCATGGAGTTTGCACCTGTCCTTAATGATCTAAATAAATAAAGTGACTTGCTAAAATAGATTGTAATAATCACGTGTAGCGGTTTCTGTGTACGCCTACTGGTGTTTTTAATTGCTTTGATCAATCTTATTTCAATTGTATTTATGTCAAGCATGAATATAGCAGCACACTCACAATGTCCACGCCAGTGGTTCTCAAAGTGTGCGGTGCAGCTCCACTAGTCGTGAATAAAGTCATGACAGTTGGGGCATTATGAACAAGAGGAGATTTGTCTTTTGTTCCTGTGTGCATTAATGCATTTCTTTATTGACATAAAGAGCATACACTCAAAATAAAACTACCACACAGACAAAGGCGTCATTAATAGGCTATATTGAAACAACAACAGTTAAGGACCTTGGAGGAAAAAGCAGACACACAGACTGTGATGTTAATTGCATTACATAGCAGCAGTGTACATAGTGGATAGAGCAACATCACCTGATAAATTTGTGACATGGATCATGAAAAATAATGGTTTATACAGCACCAGACTGTAACAACAGTAAAGGAAACAAGTCAGACGGTAGAGTCCCAATCAGCCAAAAACATGAATTCACACACAACAGAACACAGCAGTAACAAACAGAACTCCCAGTGTTTTGATTACAGCACATCGAAGCAGAGCCAGTTTATGGTTTCATGAAGGAGAGAAAAGTGGCACTGAGACAACACACCGCAGACACTTCTTTCAAAGAAAACTGTCATGACTGACATGGTAAAACCTACATCAGTAACCAGCAAAGCGCAAATGGCTTCAAGCAAAGTTGCAAAAAGAAGCCTCACTCGATCGCTAAGCAGCTTAGTCCAGTGCAGTAGACATGGTGTCATCAGCTGCTGATCTGCACAAGTTGTTTGCTCTGACTGAATCCTTGCTCACAAATGATCACCCTCTGCAGGTTGATGGTGTAAATATCCAGGGATACACCAATCAACAGGCCGTCGAAGTGCTCAGACACACCGGACAGACTGTCCACCTCAAGCTGATCCGACGGGACTTCAGACCTGATGAAATACCTCCTGCTGTGACCACCAGTGTCACTGCCCTGCCCCCTTCCACCCCCATCCCTGTTACCACCACTGTCATGAGGGACCTCGAGCTGGAGAGGACAAAGGCTGAGGAGGCTGAAGGTAGGGAGGATAAAGTGCCACTTAAGTAATACAGAAAAAATGTATTTCCTTCTTTTTACCCATCACCTTGTGATATACACTCACTGGCCACTTTATTAGGTTTTTATTGGGAGTGTGTCTTGCCATAATATGGCTTTGTACGTTAGTTGTAGCAGCACTAATAAGGCTTTTGACTCTGTACCTGGCCTTCCTCTGCACAAAACAGCTGATAGTATAGAGTACATTAAAAAGACAAGAATATCATAAATTAGCTCTTGGCAATGCAGTATGTGAATTGAAAACCATTCCAGGCGACTACCTTGTGAATCTGATGAGAGAACGCAATGAGAGTGTGCCAAAGCAAAATGTAGCTGCTTTGGATAAAGAGAAATATAATAAAAGAATAAAATATTCTCTATCTATCTGTCTATCTATCTATCTATCCATCATAATTTTAACGACTTCAGTATTGTACAATGTTGAAAATAATAAAATCACCAAAGGAGAAGGGGTGTCCAAGCTTTTGACTGGTAGTGTATGTGTGCTGTTTGTGGTTAGCCGCTGCCTGCTTCTGTCTGCCTTACTGTTCATTGTGTTTGCAGTCACCACAGATGAAAAGACGCTTCAGACAAAGAGTGAAGGATCTGATGTCAGCCCAGCCACGGATCAGCTAACAGAAGACAAACATGGTAGGAGGCCTGAATTCTTCTTTAAGTACACCAGCAAAGAGATACTGGACACACATCTGACAGATAAGAGTTGTTGTTATCAGGACTAGCAGTATGCAATGTGAGGAAATACTGAGACGGGTGCTATTTGTAGTTTCACATACAGCGCAGCAGTTTGAAAAGTTTTAATGGGTAGATAAAAGGTTCTTTTTAGTGGTGCTTGTCCCAAATACAAATGAATCACTTTGTTTTGGAATTCATGTTGAATGGTGTATGGTGAATTTACCTTCATTTGATGGTGCTTTATAGTATTTTTTTTGTGTTTCCCAAGGTGTGAAGTTAACCCCCTTTGAAGAAGAAGAACTAATGAAGAAATGGCAGGAGATTCTGGGTCCAAGTAATGAAATTATAGTAAGTTTCATTCATTATCAAAATGATTTTTTAGTTAGACTTAGCAGAATTTAGTTAATTAGCAATCTCTTCATAAACAACTCAAAACCGGTATCTTAATAGATGTCAATTGTCAATGAAAGCAAATAGTTTATAATAAATAATAATCCTCTATTAAACACACTTTATTTACTTGCAAACTGAGATGAGATGTATTGTTTCCATGACAGGTGGCTCAGGTCGAGAAGTATAGTGAGAGCAGTGGCCTGGGCATCAGTCTTGAAGCCAACAGTGGGCATCATTACATCCGCTCTGTTCTACCTGAGGGACCTGTAGGTCGCTGTGGCAAGCTGTTCAGTGGGGATGAACTGCTTGAGGTACTGTACATGGCCACTTAAAGGAGAACCAGATACAGGCTACACCTTGTTAAATTACATTTCCTATTATTACTTCCAGAGCTTTCAGTATTTAAAAGTATTTAGAAAATACTTATGGAGTGAAACAAGTTCTGTTATAGCGTACATATGATGCTGTACTTCAGGAATAACTGCCTAACAGTTTGCATGTATAAAAAAGAAGTATGTTCAAGTATACTACTAGTATACTTCTTTTAAGCTAAAAATGAGCAGGTATTCTTTCAGTATTTCACATGTAGTAGTTAGTGTTAAGTCATTCTCTTAGGTTTCAATGTAAGAGTAGACATATTTGATCATTGGCATTGTACTTGCCTTGACACTCTGTGCCAGCTACTGAGGTGCTTTCAGTACCTTTGGTACCATAGAAAAGAATTAATGTCATGTTTTCAGAATGAATGAAATATTTTCTGTCACAGGTCAGTGGTATATCCCTGATTGGTGAGACACACAAGGAAGTAGTCAGAATCTTGAAGGAGCTCCCACTTCGAGTTTACATGACCTGCTGCAGACCTGCGCCTCACCTGCAGACTGACATGGATTTTGTCCAAGCACAATCAGAGGTTTTGTCCAGCACACCTAAATTAAAGGTACTGCATTTGCATTGCTCTACTACAACATTAAACTTTATAGTTTTAAATATACTGTATATTTCCTACAAAATCATAAGTTTGACATGTTTCCCTGTGAATTGTGTGTGAGAGAAAACCCAGAGAAAGTGAACTAATCTTTGCTTTCTCATGGCTCAAAACGTGCTTCCTACACTACTTGTAGCAGGTGATGAATATAAATAGAATTGGAAACTCCCTGCATCTTCTTGACATGCAGTAATGTATCATGCAATAAGTTACCCCATCCTAAAGGAGGGTAATATCACTGGAGAGTGATACTTTTTAAGTCTTCCTCCTCGTCTATAAGCCATTAGCCATTATTAGTTCGGCCCAGACTGTCAGTCGCTCCATTGGCTTTCCACATTGCCATCCGTGAAGGATTAAGATTTGACAATAAGCAGGGGAGGCTGAAAGTTTATTAAGACTATTTCTAGTAATACCTCACCATCAGTAGCCAACAACATTTGCTAGCGAAATAAGACATCAAAAGCAGGCTCCCTTTGGGAAGGGGGTTTTCATCTCTCCAGCTTTATCTGTGATGATATACTAAGGCCCTACCATACCAAAGATATTTCCCTTTTATCTACTGCCAGAAACCTGAGCCAGAAACACGACTAGAGGGTAGAAGCCTATGGGTTGGGAGTAAAAGCTAGGAAGAGACACTGTTTCATAGAGATTTTGTTTTTTCCCTCTGCAGAAACAAGATCTAAGCAGTATATTAGTGGCTGAAGAGTCAGAGATGACCACAACTGCAAAGACAGAGGATAATGTGACAGAGGAGGTGATAGGATCTCCTTTGGCCATGTGGGAAATGGAGATCCAGAATATCGAGCTCGAGAAGGGGGAAGCTGGACTGGGATTCAGCATTTTGGACTACCAGGTGTGAATTTAAATGATAGTGTGTTGTTAGGAAAGATGTAGATTTACATTTGGATATATTTGTAGTAGTATTAACTTATATCCTAATCTTAACAAATAATCCAAATCAAAAATGACATGCAGTTATCTTAAATTTCTGTATAACTTTGAGTCTGTGATAGTTGATCTATTGACTCACTGAATCTTACTGACTTGACTCTGTCACAGGACCCATTGGACCCCGCCAAGACAGTGATTGTGATTCGGTCTTTGGTTCCCAACGGTGTGGCTGAACAGGATGGCAGACTGTTGCCAGGAGATCGACTCATGTACGTTAACTCTACCAACCTGGAGAACGCCAGCCTGGAGGATGCTGTTCAGGCCCTGAAAGGGGCCAAGCTCGGCAAGGTCCAGATAGGAGTTGCCAAACCACTGCCTGTAAGAATTAGTATTATTATTCTTTTTTCTGTATTTTTTATTTGATTTTATAAATTTTTTGGTAACAATTGTTCAGCTTTTTGGTGAGTTATCACACCGTATCTGTGTAAAGTTGTGAGTCAGTTTGTCTTTGTAACATGCAACTCTAGTACAGTCACGAGGGTTCAACTTACAAGGGCTTGAATTTTTCATGCAGGGAAAGAAAAGCAGTAGGCTGCGCGGATTAGCATTCCACCCACTAGTTCTGTCAGAGGTGTCCAGTCTAAAGTGCTCCGTGCCCTTTTTTCCATATTATTATTGAATTTTCAAAGAGCTTAGAGCCTCTTGTACATTGGGTCACCTGTCAGAAATTGTGTCTGTCAAACAGCATGTCCATCACACCATGCATGTGTACTCTTTACACAGGATGTCTTTCTGCAAATCAGCTTGCAAGCTTTTAGTTTCATTGCTGCATTTCTGAATCTGCCAGTGGAGTACACAGTGAGACCTCTTGTCTGGCAAGGTTAGCTAGATTAAAGAGCTAAACCTGGGTGGTGTTATCCTACTATTCTGCGGGCTGTTTTCTTGTATTGCCTCTTGAAATTGAGTCTGACAAGAGCAACCCTCCAATATGCCTTCTTGCTTTTCCAATACAGAATCTGTCTGCATAAGGTCAACATCAGAAGTGCTTACTAAAGAATGCTTGTGACATGTTCAAGAGCTTTTCTGCTCTGTAATTCAAGGAAATTGTGGAATTCAAACAACTGATTTGTTTGAAATCTCACACTAAGACTATTGCTCAATTCTACATTAGTATAGAAAACTTTTTAGTAATAACTAACATATTTTCCCATTCCATACTAATTTATTTGTATTTGATTTGCTCACTACAAAATCAAAAAGCTAACAACACAAAGCTGGAGACACTGAAAGAATTTCTCCACTTTCTTAGGGAATATATGGATATTCCCACTCTCCACACCCATATGGTGAGCAGGAAATTACTTCATCATCCTCCATCCATTCATTTGACTTGAGCAATATTTTGGTTGAAGAAGGAGAGGAAGAAGGACTGACTGAGGGCACCGTTTACCGAGCAGAGCCTGCATTGGTTAGTTAGATTTTGGGAAAAACTGAAAAATCAATCAAAGCATCCTGAGAAATCGACAACCAGTTATACTTGTGATATTTGACTGCGTCTGTTTTTTTTTTTTTTTTTTTTTTAATGATAAGTGATTTATTTGTGATTACCATAAATGAGAAGTATTCTGTGATATATATGGTATTAATTAACAGTATTTTATTATAATTAGCAGTATTTTGTAGTTTGACAATTTTATGATTAGTTCATTTTACTATGTCCTTTCATTATCTCAGATTGACACCAGTGAAGCAGACCTGTGTGATGATAAGGTGCTGGAACATACTTACTCTGAGATAGAGGACGACACTTTCCAGGCATCCATGATAGCTCTTCATGGTAGCAGCTGTGGCACAGACCTGGATTATCTTAGCACTTCCACACCTAAGGTAAGCAGATATATTTATACTGTATCACTCATTATCAGATAACTGAAACCAGAAGGAAGCACAGGTTGAAATTATTTTGTTATTTCATAAATGTTTCCACTATAGTAACTGCCCTTTGTTACAATCAACTATTCAGTTTGTAGTCATTATTTTTTGCTGTTGTGAACCAAAATGTCATGAGAACAGCCTCCCCCTTTGTTAAAGCAATGACAACATCACTGACTTTTTTGTTTTATGAGGACTGTAGCCCTGGCTGCTTTTGTTGCCCTGGGTGCAATTCCTGAGATAGATATTAAATTATAAGGAAAATAAACCAAGATGAACAAGGGCCACACAAAGTGTTTTCCTAAGGGCATCTCTGTGCTTCCAGTTTCCCAAAGGTCACAGCTTAACTTATTTGAACGATTTTCCTAAGACGTTTATACTGCAGTAGACATGGGCCAAGATAACTTGGGCATTTTATGGCACTGCAGGATTTCACAAAACTGATTTCAAATGTTTGTATGAGGTCAGACAGCTCAGTTTTTTCCTAAAGCTCTAGAGAGAGGCAACAAGTCTGGTGATAAATTTCAGATCGACTTCAGTGACAGTAACTAGTGGACCAGCTTTTCAGGCTTGCTGACAGTGTCTAAGGTGATGTTTTTCACTGTCAGTGAAGCAGTGACAACTCTTTTCTTTCTAATGTTAATAAATTATAGTCGCGCTACTTGTGTTTCTGCTGTTTGGCTTTGAATAAAGTAATTACTTTGGGTTTATTATTTAAAATCATAAAATCACGTGTAGCCTTTTTAAGTGCTCTAGTTTTATCTCTATTAACAAAGACAGTGCCATTTTTAAATGTGACAGATAAGATTAATTTAACAGACCAAAACAGACAAATAACATAACTCCTTCCTCCTTTCGAAGTGATTATAAAAAACATTCATGGCATCTTAAGCTTTATTTGGCTACACTGTGTGTGTGACAGAAATGTTTGTTTAAACACTGGATTCTTGTTTTATTGTCTCACAGATATATCTCTAAAATGCAATTCCCTGAACAGTTTAAAGTGGGGTGAACAAAGCTTTGTATCTGTACACGACACAGACAAATTTATGTGTTGTTTTACTCAACTTGTTATGTCTGCTTATTGAGCCTCACCTGTACTTATGTGTATATAAACTTTGTTTAAACTGCCTTTGGGGAATTCTGGTTGCTCTTAGATCACTAGCCAGTTTGATTGTAATCAGTCTTAAAGGTCTCAAATTATACCCCTGTTGGTGATTAAAAAACACTCCCCAGAAAATTTTCTTGCTGAAAAAAACATACAGATCCTTGTTTCTGCCATGGCTGAAATTTTGCACTCCATCTGTACGTGGAACATTTGCATCTTCAAACTTTGATCTAGACCCAGGTTTAGGTCACACACAGTCAGAATCAGTCGATCTTTGAGCTCCAATCTTGAAGTTAATCCAACAGCCACAAAGCAGTTGACACTGATGTGCACACACACACATACACACTGATTGAATGCCTTTGTAAAAAAAACAAACAAACTACATTTTGTGCATTTGTGCTGTCAAGATCATTCATCATCATCATCAGTCATAGCTTCAATCCTCTAGTAGCCACTGATGGCTTGACTCATTAGAAGAAGGGCAGGATGGCAACTGAGCAAGATTAATTTCGCCTGTTGGGAAATTGTCTAACTAACACAGTGGAACGTTAATTCAGCTGCTGTGCTTTGTTTTACCACAGCTGACAGCTTGCTTGGACTTGTTGGATGAGCATCCCCACTTTACAACAGTGTCCGGCCTTGGAGATGACACTCAAGTATTCTCCCAAGAGAAGCTGGCCTCTTTCAGTCCTCCAAGTTTGAGAGGTCACGTCCCAGCTTTTAATGCCATACTAAGCAGTTCTGATCAGTACCTGGCACCGCACTCAACCAGAGAAGAATCACTGGAGTGCTCCAACTCATACAGCCCATTTGTGGAAATAGGGACCCGATCTGATGTACAGGAGGAACCTGGGGAGTCTCTTAATTTACGAAAAGAACCAGCCATCTCTTTTGGAGATATTGGAGATATAAAGATTTTGATGAAGGTAATCTATCTATGTATAAATCATAAATTTGATGTGTGTCAGATTTGTCAAAGTCTTATTATAACATTATGGAAATAATCATTGTGTTTTGAAGTGGAATTCTTTATTCTAATACCTAATCTCTTTTAGCTGAACATGAGGCTGTTGTCAAATTGAAAAACAAACGTGAAAAATGTCTGCACTTTATTATTGTAAATGTATTTTCCACAGGCAGTTTGTTGCACCTCTACAGTTTCTCTATAGACCGCTGCTTAGTTTAGAATCTGGACTGATATTTTCATTGACTTTCATGAATAACTCTTCAATCATCACTCTCAAGGATGAAGAGCCTGGTGTGAAAGAATCATCAGAGAGTAGTGACAAGGAAATTCTGACCTCGGGGAGCAATTTTGAAAGAACCATCACAGTTGTCAAGGGCAACTCCAGCCTCGGTTTGTGTTAATTTCTTCACGTTCATTTATTTGTTGTTTTCATTTATTTTCTCCTCTGTCCTTCACAGAAGTGTTAATGAGGTTGTGGGACTCAAAGGTGTATTTTGCCTTTTACATTTGAGTCATGTTTTATGAATGCTAGATTTGAAGGGAAATGATAGAAAATATTTTTGGCTGTTTTTCAGACTGGAAGGATAATTCAATTGCTATACGAGGTATTTGCATTTCAAAACCTGCCCATGGGGCTGCTACTGGCGCAGAGAATACTAGGTTTTACCTTCTAAAAAATTGGGTTTTACGAAGGCTATGTTAAAATCATTGATGCATCATTGAAAATGGCATTATATTTTTTCTTTTTAGTACTCATTGAGGGTCTTTATTGATTGGTTGATTTAAAAATCATGCATACTATATTTCAGTTTTGCCTTTTCATTTTCCCTTTTAACCAAATAAACTTCAAAGTCCAAATGCACTTTTACAATTTACAGTGTAAATTTTATGAACTTTGCTCAGTAACTCCCACATAGTGTGCTGTTACATAAGGAAGTTTTAAATTTTGCTTAAAGCTTCAACCACCCTGTCTCCCAACTAGAAGAATTTTTATTTTAAGTTTTTGGTCTCTAGATACACATTATTATGCCACACTCTGAAGTTATGTTCTGTATTGAAAATACTATGAAATGAAAGGTATTAGCAGGGGCATAAATATATATTTTATATGTTAGAGCTCAAACTACTACTATTACCCTTTTTTTTAATAATGGAGCTCAGATAGTGTTACTGATTATGGGCATGAGCACCACTAAATTCTTGTATATGTTAATTATTGTCACTAATAAAGTCTAATTATGATCTATCTCAAAGGCATGACAGTAAGCGCCATGAAAGATGGTTTGGGGATGCTGATCCGCAGTATAATCCATGGTGGGTCCATTAGCCGTGATGGACGTCTTGGTGTTGGTGATCTCATCCTGGCCATCAACGGAGAGCCCACTGCCAACTTGACCAACGCCCAGGCTCGCGCCATGCTGCGAAGACACTCTCTCATAGGACCAGACCTTGGGTAAGAGACTATTGCTAGACAGTAGCGGTACACACTCAGTCTATAAAAGTGTTAGTAAATCAGGCAGGTGTTTGTTCAGGGAATGAGGCAGTTTTCTCATTTGTTTGAGTTTGGATATTAGTTGAATTTTCTCCTCTCCTTCCTCGTTGATTTAATTTGTGGTGCATTTTTGTAATTCCTACTTAAGCAAACTGCTTGTGGCAACCAGGGTTTCAAAAAACACTGTGTACTGAGACATTTTGTGTTTCTGTAGAATAACAACAGAAAGTATAGCAGAGCTCTAGTAGTGTTTGGCATAACTTTCTAAATACCAGAATACATCATCTCAAGGTCCAGACTCTTACACTGGGGTTACTGCAAACCCTGCGAATCATACATGCTGATTTATTTAGTCCATGTATTTATGTATTTATTTTCCACATTTAATATTTAATATTTGGTATTTTACAATACTCTGTTAGGCCCTCCTCCTTCTTTTTTCTAAAAAAAAAAAAAAAGGTCGCAACTTAGCTAATACAAATACTGAATGCAAGCTGTGAACAAATGCACAAGGGTCATTCAGTGAACCCAAAGACAAAAAAAGGAAATAAGTCACTTATCAGACCTACATTTTCGAGAGACTATTATATGTTGCATTATAAGAGATATCATTCCTCTCACCTTTTGAATAAATTAACTTAGAAGTAAATTAGATGTGGTATTGTAAAAGTCACGCTTGCCAAACTAAACTTATCAGGTTGTCAGCTTTGGTACATAAAAGCCGACTCTTCACATTCTAGATCTGCTTGTGCACCTGAGGACGATCTGTGCCCATTTTATGTGTGAGTATGACTAACTTCCACACGGGTGGTGTTTCATCAGGAACCTGCCATCTTGGTTTCCTTTCTGTCATTTTCTTCATCTGCTGCTGGGTTTCACTGCAGTCTGTTAAAGAGTTTTATCCAGACAAAAAAATCTGAAAATCAGTTCAGTCCAGTAGTGTGAAATAACAAAAACAGTAACAATAACAAGTCATAATATTTTTGGGAATTCAGTAGATGAACAAGCTGCTTTTAAAATTGTTTAGATTTATTAACGTTTTAACTAATAAAAATTGTCATGTCACAAGATAAGTGAAAATGATCTCAACTAAATATCTGGATAAATCTTGATTGACTGCATCACATACTTACTATACTTCTTAACTTTCTGTGACTAGCATGACTAACAACTCTTTTATGTCTCACTTTTTAAATTCACTGTTTTTGTATTAATCATTAGTATTTGAACTCATGTCTGTCACTGCATGTTGTGATGTTCTTAATGAACTAACTCATTATTGCACTGGGATTCATTTTCCTGTCATAGTTAAAAAACCAAATCAACTCAAGATCTGTCAGCTTCACTCAAATGTGTTAATGCGCCCTTCAGAATTAACTTCACTCTGAATTGTTTGGAAATGGAACTAAGTGGGTGTCAGATTTTGTGAGAGAGCTTTTGGTTCATTTTGTAACATAAATTATTAACCTGCTCATGAATGCATGATGAATGCCCTTTAAATCTGCCATATGTTAGCCACACAAAAATATCTCTATATAAATAAGCATATTTGATAGAAGCTGCATCTTATATAATGGAAAACATAGTTTTGGTGATTTCATGCCAGTTTGTACTTGTATGCCTTTCCTGTGCATACAGATGTTTTTGGTAAATTACCATGAGTTCAGTGAACAGGAGATAACATGAAAGCCACGATGGTGGCTAAGCCAAATTGCTTGGTTTAAGAAATGTCTGACTTACACATGTCTGTGTCTGTGCATATATGTGTGTGTGTGTGCGTGTGTGTGTGTTTGTTCAGAATTACATATGTTCCAGCAGAGTATCTGGAGGAGTATAAGGCCAGTATGGAGCAGGCTAAAGATGATGCCTTCTCTGAAGCTGCTCCAATTCCAGCCCCAAAGTACGTCTTCACACACTACTATAGTTAAATGACAAAAGTAACTAAACAGATACACTTAAAGCTGCTCTTTTGACATTCTTTGTCATTTTTTTGCAAATCCAATCTTTTATGTTTACAATCAGTGTTTCCGTTCTCTTAAGTAACCAGGTTGATGTCTGACTTTCTGACTCCTTAACTGTCATGTAAAGGAGAAACCTGATAGATGTAAATTGCTCTGCACTGTATACCTGTAACTGGATTTCTTTTTTTTTTTTTTTTTTTTTTTTTTATAAAATTTTTTAAAAA
>OMLM01004098.1:62391-94485 GCA_900302695.1 Helostoma temminkii | reverse complement strand
TCCACCACCTCTGGTAGAAGATAACACATAATTTTTAATAACTCCACTATTTATGTGTATTTGCTGCTAGAACTTATTTGCTCTTGTTGATAAAATCGCCATAGTGACATTGCTTCAACTAACTGCAGCAACACCGACAACTCACTTGGTGATCTGGTCATTTTAAACAAAGAAATAACAACCAGAAGACTGATTTACATTTTTTAACATAATATTTACAGATATATCTATTAGTTGCACTCTTCTGAAATCCTACCAAACAAGTTGATCCTGATACAGTGTTTGATTTAAAAACCCAAGTGTTCCACCAGGAAGAAGATACTATAGTATGTATGTATCTGTGCAGACAGAATCCAGAATCCATTTTGCTTTCACATTAACATTTATTGCTTTATAATTCAATACAAGTTCCCAAAACCACAGAAAGATCAACCTGTGCTTTACTGTAAGTTGTAATTAAATACAACTGAGTGTTTAATTGTGAGTGTTTAAATACAATTTTTAAGATCACATGTGAGAAATAAGTAAAATGAAGCTTGTTGAGCAGTATGAGACAAAGGTTCCAGCTTTTTTTATGCAGAAATCTTCATCTTGAGCCGCTGCTGCAGGAGCTGCTGGAGGACTAGAGGAGGGATAAACACAAGAGACACACATTGTTCACTCACTTCCAGTAAAGACAGCTGATATTGAAATGTGAATTTTTGTGTATTACTCTTGTGTCTGCATGACATTTGTGAGCGCGAATAAGACAGAAGATCATTCAGAAATGAGAATGATTGGTTGGTAAGATTCTCATTAACCAATATGCAATTTTAGAGCAGAGACAAAAGCAACTGTGCTAAAGCCCAGGATGGACATGATAAATGAGAGAAAGACTTCTGCCTGGAATGAGCTCAACACTGGGACTCACCCTGGTGTCCAAGCTTGTGCTAGTGCTTGTGTTTCTCCCCATGTCCATGTCCATGTTTATCACCATGTCCATGTTCATGGCCATGCTCATGCCCATGGTGTCCATGTCCATGTTCATGCCCATGTTCATGTCCATGTCCATGTTCATGTCCATGCCCATGTTCATGCCCATGTTCATGCCCATGTCCATGTTCATGTTCGTGACCGTGTTCTCCTGGAATTAATTTTGCAAACGTGAATGACAAATATGTTGTACAAATTCTATACATACAGAAGAAAGACATGAAGAGGAGCCAAAAGTAACAGTGTTTACCTTTTTTATGTTTAAACATTTTGAAAGTCCAAGTCCCTAAAATTTAAGAAAGCAGAAATGTAAAAAAAAAGTTCAAGAGTTAAGTTGTGAAAGGCAGATCAATAGAACATTAATGTAGGGTATTACATAAAAAGCAACCTTGTCATACTGTAAGTTATTTCCATATTTCTTAAAGTTACTTGGTTATTTAGATTCTCAACAGATCAAATGTTATAGACAAACTTACTGTGCGCTGTCGAGAAGATCCACAGATGCAACCCTCACCTGCGGTTCCTTTTTATAGGAGGCCACGCCTCAACAGTCAGGTGAAGAGAGGAAGTGCCTGAACACCACTATGTACTTATCCGAGCAGAAAATCACTCCTGACTGGCCAACAAGTCTCAGATTGACATTTTTATGGTCTACTTCATAAGACCAAAACTGCGTATGTACGTATGTAAATCCATAACCTTATCACAACATTAACACTTGATGTATGTGATCCTTGAATTAGTCCATACAAATGCAATGTACCACAAAAGAAAATTGTAGTACAAACCTACAAATACCTGCGAACAGCGTTTGATGACAGGGTCAGATGTCAGATACTGGTGACATTAAGTTTCTCTTTACTGAAAGAATTGAACCTTCTATTAGACTTTTTACACGACTGTTGCTGTATATAACAGTTACTGTAATATACTTTGGAAGATATTATTAATTCTAGTAGGGAGAATTTACTATGTGCTCACTGCTGTGTTAACCTCTTGTTTTAACCTTAAAATGACTGTAGAGAATCTAAATCACTTGGCTTTCTTATCAGAGTCTGATCAGGCTGTAACAAACAGCAGAACATACAAGTTTAACCAGTTACTCAGTTTGTTTAGTGTGTGATCCAGACAACACACCCATGCTTCTATTTGTGCTTTAGTTTAATATTTGGGTATTTCAAACACGTTGTGAAGCAAACCAAGAGGTGCATTCATTAAAGGAGCCTATCAAAATATTACCATCGAAAATAATCTTTATTCTAAATGAAAATTGCAGGAAATGGACATAAATGGTTTTCAGAACTCTTATAAAAAAAGGACAGCAGCAGATTATCCTAACAGATATATCAGAGAAGCTATGGATGATCAGTGATGCTGGAATGTGGACAGAAAGAAATTCAAAGAATAAAATGTGATTCTTTATCTGATTGTTACACCTTTGAAAACACAGCTGATGTGCTGTCATGTCCACGGTGTAAAGTGACACATATTATGCACTCATTACTCCATTAACAGTCTTAACTAATGACTAACAGTCATTAATTGTGTCGGTTTTATATTTAGCTGGAAATATTTCATTTTCTCTCTGCTACGTGACGTCTTTACCAGCTGCTGTTTTCACAAACGTCTTCACAGCTTAACCTTCCCAGCTAGAGGGCTGCTGGGGTAAAGTCTTGAGAAGCGTCCAAGCGTCCAGACTGGGAAGACATTTCTGTAGGAGGTGTAGCTGATAGCACAGCTCTTGTTGAACACACCTGCAATATTCTCCTAGTGGAAAGGAAGCACAGCACGTCACATATCATATTTCCATTTGATGACTCTGTATTAGGTTATATTGATTGAAGAGTAAGACGGTACACTGACAAATAAAGTCACACACATTAATATTTTGCTTTGATTACAGAACGCATTTGCTGATATTTCCATCCAGAGCTGTCTTAATGTCATCTGACCTCACTGTGCTGCAGCTGAAACACATTTATCACTGCAGTAATTTTTTAAAGGACAGCTCTTAGCTAGGTGACCAGTGAAATCCAGGTGGTGACTTCTTTGGTCATGGAATGAATAATCACATGCTAGTGATAAAAGATAGGCAAAGGCACGGTGACGCTCACCTGTGGCCAGTCTCCATTGGGCATCTGCTTGTCAATCAACAGCTGTACTCCTCTCTCTATGGCCTGTGTGTCAGGATGCCTGGTTACGCACAAGAGATTTTACTGAATTTGAATAAATGATTTTGTTTGCATTCAGGCAGGTGGATACATTTTTCAGACATATTCTGCAGCGCAGTGACAGCAAATAAATACATAACACAAATACACGATGCCACTAGAATCAACAGGAGTCAGTCAATGCAAACTTTACAGCAGCAGCTCAAAACCATCAGATCAGATCAGATTCCACTGTAATGCAAATAAACAGCATGTGTCTGAGTTGAGGGCTAGTTTACCTGACAGCCATGAGCCCTAACAAAGCCCAGCAGGTGTTGTGGATCTGAGCGCTGCTGCTCTGGATGTAGCGCCGCTGCTCGCATGACTCAAAATCCTCCCCCCAACCTCCGTCTGGCATCTGCCGACCCAGCAGGAACTGACAGGCTTTCTGCACCTCTGCACACACCTCCCTGGTAACAGATGACACAGGAGTGTAGTTTATTCAATGTCTGGTCTGTGTTGCGTATTAAACTACTTAAGTGATCATTAGTGTGTGATCAGAACTCTTACTCATCTGCGTAGATGTGACCCATACAAGCAAAGGCTTCAAGGCCAAACCACGTCCCATATGTGAAACACACTCCCCAGGACCTGAGCACAAGCAAAACAGGTTGAGGACGACCTGAGACTATGAAGTGAATCAGGTAAAAGTAAAAAAAAAACAAAAAAACAAAAAAAACAAAACAGAAGGCTCACCCTTCCCAGGATCCGTCAGACCTCTGAACCTTCTTGCAGTATTCCAGTCCTTCTCTCAAAGTGGACCTGAAGAAAAAATACTGAACTTTTTCAAAGCTTCACCTCTATCCCCCTGAGATTTCTCCTTAACTTCAACAAGAGCTGAGAAAAGAATTTAATAGGAATTCCTCTGTTGTGCATTGTCCTACTATCAATCTGAGTCATAAAGCAACAGAAGGGCAGCAAATGTTCAAAAGTCCAGAAAATACTGTACATACAAAAATAGCTTGTTTTAAATAGAGGACTATAAGAATCATTCATCAGTCCATCAGATTGGCCAGGTATTTCTGTGTCACACTTCCAAATGTGTTTACTGTACATATTTTATGGTATACCTTATCTCCTTAGAACGGTGTTCAGGGTAGACCTTCTGGAAGTGCCTCAGAGCCTGCATCACTGCTGAGGTACACTCCACATAGGTATAGTCTATCATGATGTCACCTGTTTGTGTGCGTGAGAGCGACAGAGAGCGCACTGTGTTATTACTAAACACCACATACTGCATCTCAGACAAATTTAGACTCTTTGCCCTTCAACACCAAAAAGGTCATAACATTGAAACATATTCAGAGTTTTCCAGACACATAATGCTGAAAGGGTACTGAAATGTCATCTTTATATTTTAGCACCACGAGCTTGCATGATGACATGATTAAATATAAAATGTATGCCTGCAGGAAATCAATCCAGTGATGTTGTGTGTAACGGTTGTGGAAATCTTTTTTGTTATTGGTTTGTTATTGGCTATATATATATATATATATTTATTCAGGACATTCAGTTAAAACTAATGTTTTAGCTAGGTGTGTGGAATGGGACTCACCAAACACCTCAGAGGGGTTGAGCAGCTCCAGCAGTTTCCCACCTCTCTTGGTTTCATATGTAGCAAATCCACCATCTGAGTTTCTCATGCTCAGAAGCTACAAACCAGACAACAGACAAATGGTGACAAAGCTGAAATGCTGCAGGTAGGACATCGGTATATGTGGATTCAGTGCAGACTACAGTTTGTCTATTATCTGGATTCCACAAAAGTGATATAACATATTAATGATCGTTGGAGGTGCTGCTGGTTGAATTTCATTACCTTTTGCACAGAGCCAGGTTCTTTCTGCCTGTTTCAGTCTCTATGCTATGCTAAGCTATCTTGCATATGAGACTTAACTCAGTGTCAGTCCTCTTGCTGAACTTCTGGAAAGAAAGCACTTCTACCTATTTCCTAAAGCACACACTGATGTACAAAATATTACATTAGTCAGTCTGTCGTTTATTTTTTGTCCACTGACTCACCACGTTGACAGCATTGTATAGCTGCTCAGAGTTGACAGGTTGGCTGATGGAGGTACATTCCTCCTGAAGCAGCATCACTGACTTCAGGCCCTCTGCTGTGCAGTCAGCTACGATCCAACCACAGTCACGGGTACTGAAGGGAAAGCCTCCCTAAAGAAAAAACAAATCACAGATCAGTCATTGTATATAGGATGTCATACGTCGCTTCTTTATGAGACATTTTTGCTTCCCTATAAATTCCAGAAGAAATTAAGTATTTTTTTTAGGAATAATGGGAGAAGTAAGTTTTACCTTGTTCATTTGTCTGTAGTATTTCTGGTATTCAGGAGGATTCTCAGGTATCTGTTAGAGAGGGCAATGCTTTAATGAAAACTGATTACTTATAATAATTACTATTACACTGAAATGGCACAGCAGTTTATTTGTAAAACAGATAAAAACAGAATGTTAAATTACTTTTACCTGTAAAATGACATTATAAAAAGCATTATTATTATTTTAGGACGTGGTACGGTTTTCATCACTGGAAGACATGTATGCTGTACCTGTGTGATTCTGAGAAACTGATGGGCATCTTGCAGGCACTTGGTCAGTTTGGGGTTATCATGGGCTCCAGCCTGAAATAATTCATCAAATACTCATCCATACTGTAATTAGCTGCAAGATACACTTGACCCAGGGTTCAGGGCCAGTGCCGGTGCTAAGAAAAGCTCTTTGCAAAGTCATACATGATACATGGTTGATACAATAGATAACAACAACATCTAGAACTTTTTGGCAAAGTCCTGGAGAGCTAAACCTCATCAAGTTACACCTGTTGTTTGATTTTTGTATCTAGCTGTCTGCTTGCTTTAACCACGCCAGAAGTATGATTGTCCTGGGTTGATTACCTCAAGGAAAGCCTGCACAGCAAAGCAAGTGTCCCAGAGCTGAGATCCATTGGTGCCCTGTGGGGAACAAAAAAAAAGGTGAGTGACAAATGAATAAAAACTGTAGAATAAGTTAAATTCAAACACAACTGAAGAATAAAATTATGAATCCAGTTAATAAACTAAAAGAATGGTTGTTAAGGTAGTTCATTAGTAGGAGGAATACATGCTTATGTGCACGTTCACCAGCTCCTTTCAGTGTGGTAAAAGAGCTCCACAGGCATGTTCAAAACCTCTTTAGAGAGAACCGCTCTTCTGACTTCAAAACTTGTGCTACATACACTATGAATTGTGGTCTATGTGGTCAAAGCATCTGGCCACACCTGGAGGATAATGGTATGGGGTTTCTCAGGGTTTAGGCTAAGCCTTCAGTGAAGGGAAATCTTACTGCTTCATCACACCAAGATATTATGGACAATGCTATGCTTCCACCTTTGCTGTGTGGTGGTGGTGGATTTGGTAGAGTAGACGTGACCTTGCTACTTCCATATGTCAAAGCGTCCAGGTACAAAACCGATGTGCAGACCATGCTCCACAATAGTGACGCCGACCACGGAATAAGCCGAAAGACAGAAAAATAAAGTTTGAGGCCCATTTCTTTTCCAACATGACATGTCATGAACAGTCATGTTGATGACTCTGGTGAGTCTGAGTTGAGCTCTGACCTCGACCCCATCAAGCACCTTTGGGCTGAAATAGAATGGAGATTGCAAACCAGGCCTTCTTCTCCAACATGTCATGCCTGACATCATAAATCTACACAATGAATGGACACAAATTCCCACAGAAACACTCAAAAATCCTGTGGAAAGCTTTGCAAGAAGAGCGGAAGCTATTATAGCTGCAAAAGGGGAACCAACTCCATAATAAAGTATATGTGGTGTAATAGTCAGGCAGCCAAATACTTTTATTTTACAGGAAAGCTAATCCTCACCTGCATTTTCAAGCCATCTAATCCCAGCCTGGAACACAAAGAGTTTAGCGTTAGTGTATCTGTTAATTGCCTACTTCTGAATCTTTCGTTAGATATTTATCACTATTTAAAAAACCACTTTTACAACACGTGCATCTTACAATATCAAATACAAGTGAGTTTCCTGATCACCTAATTGAACAGTTAAGGCTTTGAACCTTGAGGGTTGTTGTCAATAAGCTGTTAAAGACTGGTTGACTGACCAGAGGTAGTCTGGGATCCTGGACACGTGCTCCTGAAAGGCTGGAGAAGAAGGACCTTCTACATACCAGCGAACCAGCATGTTGATAGTTTTAGAGATCTAAGGAGAAAGACCAATATTTCATGTGTTTTTATTTACTTATTTGACAGTTAACAGTCTGGGGAGACACTGCAGTTCTGTTGCACCTTTTTAAAGCCATTTTAAATAGAGGTATTCAAAAACCCATGAATATAAGTTTAGTGGAATTATCTGTCAAGCAGGATGCATTCAGTCTACGATTCTTTGTGTTGTTATTACCGGTCCAATACTGATACATTTGGTGAAGCGGTCGTCAGCCTGGATGTGGTCATACAGCTCTTTGACTGCCCTTCCCCTCAGTGCGGTGCTGTGGTGGGCTTCGTACACATTTAACACCACTGCAGAGGAACAATAACAGTCACATTGTTAGGGGATTGTAAATTACAGGAAGGGAAGTTCCAATTAAAAATACTTCTTCTCATTGTTACAGTGTGTAGCCATGTTTTGTATCCAGAGTTACTCCTAGGGTCACTTTTTAAGTTTATTTTTTAAACTACCATTCGAGCATTGGCACATTTGCACCTCTGCCTTTGTGATTTTAACTGTTGCACGTGTAATTAACACATGGTGTCCAGAGTGCTGTGTGCTTACTGTAGGCGACAGTCAGCAGTGTGCTGTGTGGGGTGTACGTGTCACATGCTGCCACATTGTTCCTCTGTGCAGGCCAGTTAATGGTGGCGTAGTCCTGGACATATAGTTCCTAGAAAATGAGCAAGAGAAAATTTAACATTAACATGCATGTTACGGCACACACATCATTGTCTGATTGTCTGTCTGTAGCATTTTCACTGGTCCAGTTATATAGAAAAGAAAATGTGATCTATATCCTTTTTGATTTAGAGACTGTGAAAGGGAATTAGAGGTGCATGATTTGCATGTTTTCAAGATGGATCATAGAAAAACAAATTCCAAACCAGGATAATCCTACATACACTGACACACTGGCCACAACATTATCACCACCTGGTGGTGTTCTTACCAGTTAAAATAAGCTTGGCTAGGCTAACCTGTCTTTCACCTTTCACAGTATTGCATGGCTACTGACTTCTGACTATGGCGCCCCCTTGTGTGACAGTGTGGCTTTAGCACCTGTCTGAGGCTGAGGATCAGCGAATCCTCCTCAGCTGTCAGTCTCACAGCGTAGCAGTAGCTCATGGGCAGGGAGACCTGGCGGCAGTGGCACCACAGGGTAGAGGGATGGGCTGGCATCCAAGTAGGGCACAGCCTGGAGTGGACAAAAATATGAACAACTTAAACATGGCTGATGGATAGAAAAGCACATATTGGTATATGTGAACATCAAACTTACCACATCTCTGGAAGGAGCGTGTTCATTCCCTCCCAGCTGTAGACATTTAAAATGGCCAACCAGAATTTACCCCATGAGGGAATCCCCACTGCACCACCTGAACAAAATAAAAAGCTCTGATGTAGAGAAAGGAAACAAGAAAGTCTGATATTCCATAACTATACACAAAGAAGTAAAGTCCTCTGTTATAGTAAGTTGTTTTGCACATTTGCAGGTTTGGGTATGGCTAGGTTTCTATATCTGTGCACTACCAGTGGAAAACAATGATGAGTAATCAGCAGTGAGTGCAGTTACTGCTGTATGTGGCTGCCTGCAGCTTTAATAATAACTGATGAACTGTTCAACATATTGTAGATAAATGTTTTTTTGTATCATTTGAACGTTTTCCTCCCGACCTTTGCTGTACAGGTTGTTCCTGGCTCGAACCATGTCTGGATCATCTGGTTCTACTCCCAGGATCCTTAACGAGGCGTAACTAAGTGCTGTGCCAAACACAGTGGACTTATCTTCAACATGTCTGCAAAAAACCAAAACACACAGTGCTGCCATAATTCAGAAGGTTCGACTGTGTTTTAGCTGTTCCACATTTAATTATTTTCTGGCACTGAGGATAAGGCATGTGTGAAAATTTAAAGATAAAACAAATGTGCTGTTTACTTACAGACCCCAGCCTCCATCTGGCAGCTGAACAGAGCGCAGGTATCTCACCATCTCCTTCTTCCAGGCATCGGGCAGAGGGATCTTAGCCACGTAGCATGTGACCAGGAGACCTGAGGAGCACACACACACAAACATACAGACATAAACACATGTACATCACTGGTATCCTCTGCCACATTCTCTTTACCCCATGTGCACTTTTTTGCCAGCCTCTGCCATCACAGAAAAAAGCTACGCCGGTAGCTCCACGTAGAAACAAGAGGTGACTCATTTTTCTTAAACTTGTCACCTGGTTACGTGCCAAATTTAACACATAACTACTTCAAAACTAAACTCAGCATTTATGTGGAAGGTTAAAATACCTTCAGGTATAAAATGAAAGGGGCAAGGGAAAGATGATCTGTCATACCTGGCAGCAGGAACAGGGGTCCGCCATAATCCCCTGCCCAGTGACCATCCTCAGCCTGAAGGTGGCTGTAGAAGTGCATCCCTTTCAAAGCAGCATCCACAGCGGTGTGGGCAGCTGGAGAATCAGACACAAATTTGCTCTGTGGATTGAATAAACCAGACAAATTTACTATCCACACTTGTTACCAATAATACAAACAACTAAGAGTCAGATTTTAAAATTTTATGCTAAAGTGTATATTGTGTTGCTGTAAAACCTGTAGCTCTGCCAGTAGTTACCAACAGATATATGTACTGTAAATCATCTCCAGGACATCAGTGATGGCTGTTTTCCCCACTTGTTTAAAATGTCTTATTAAGTTACATATATATACATATGTACAACCAATTTGTAAACATAGAGTATAACAGTAACTGAGTTCTATAAAAACTGCTAATGTTAATGTGCTATTGGGTAGATCAAGTGTACAACTACTATTATGAAGCTGCTGGTACTGTTCAGGTGTCTCTCTGAACACCGCTGTCCCCTCTGTCTTCCTAAGCACATGTGACACAGGGAAGACATGAGAACATAATGTTGCTCTTGTTAAAAAAAAGGAAAAGAGATAAGAGAACACCCACTGTGTCCAAGCCTAGTGAGTGGGCTTCCAGCATGGTCTGCTCTCTGTCTGGTGTGTCCTGATCTTCCACATAGCGCCAGTTCTGCCGGCCCTCAACATTACTCAGCCTCCAGCGGCTCAGGTCCGTGGCTGGTTCTGTCTTGTATGGCCCCCCTCGCCGCCGCAAGTGCCTGACAAGCAAAGTAAGGATTTTATTTTTTTTTATTTCCTTTCTTTCATAAAGTGAGGAACTTTATGAATTATTTATGCAATTTTTTCCTCCTATCAAATATCAAATTCCTACAATGTCTTCTTTAAAAAGCCAAAATCAGAACTCATAAAGGTTTCTCATAATAACTGGCATTATAACTAGTATTAATACCTGTGCAACATAATGTAAGCTGATTATGACTGGATGTTTATTAGTTAGACAAATAAGCTGCTCTCAGCTACAGGTGGTTGATTAATCACAGTTGCCTGAGCCTTAAACCAATTTATTAAGTATCAACACTAAAAGTATTTATGGTCCCCATGCATGCATGCATCACTTTCATTTGCCCACACTTACTGCTACCATGTAACTGCAACCTAACTGTGAAGCTGGTTGAGGTAGAGATACGGTTACTATACTGCAAACTCATAAGCTATTAAAAATTATAGGTTGTCACCAGTTGTCAAAAGAATGTAAAATAAAATGTAGTGAAGATGAAGTAATGTTATATTTTAAATAGCCTGGATAATGAGTAAATGTACTGTCTATTAGAGTATTATTGTCACATAACCTCACTACACTACTTTGCTCACGTTATAGTAAAGATACTCAGATACTCACGTCCCGTCGGTCATATCGTAGTTTGGCAAATATTAAGTTGAACGCATGAATTAATATCTTTCTAGCTGTAGTAAAGGTTCTGCCTGTTGTCCTCTCTAAGGCTCTGCCTGTTAAACTACAGTTCACGGGAGCTGTAGTGCTGTGAAGCACCTGAACTTCAGCATTCAATTCTGTTCAGACTACATTTCCCAGCGGACCTGGCGGCTCAGCGCGACGAGTTCTCCTCATGGAGAGACATGAGCAGAGACTCCGCTGTCCAATCACAAACCGACGGGGCGGAGAAATGGGCGGGCCTGCAAAGCGGTCCTCCAATCAGAGCGTTCCTACGATAACTAGTACACATGTGCTCATATATTGATTCTGATGACTTTTAATAATAACTGGGGTAAAAGGATGTACATGAAAAATAAGCCCTTTATTTAATATTTGGCTGTTAAAACAACTTTATAACTCAACAGTACAAAAACAGCTTCAAACCAGCATGAAACCAAAATTTGATTCAATGACAAACAAGAAAAGCAGCTTTTCTACAGTTATAGCACTTGTAAGAATCAGCATCTTGTTACTGGGTAAACTGACACATTATACATTTGTACTTACAAATACACATTTGAAACTTATTCTAAACCAGACCTTAAAAACAAAACATGGTTGCAATCTGTGAATTTGACTGCAAAAGACTAAAAGATGAGACATCCACAACAAGAAAACATCTTTGCCACAAAGTCAGCATGATCTCAGCATTTCTTGTTGGTTGCAAAAGGTTTGTTTGTTTTGTCAGTTTTCTAACTTTTGCGCATTTTTATTTGTTAAAAGATTTGCGGAAATGGTCTCTCAGTCATCAATGATGCTCAGCAGACCGCTCAGCTTCAGGCTGCAGGCCAGTTCTTCCTCTTGGCTTGCTAAAATCTGTCGCTCCAGTTCCTTCACTCGCCATTCCATAGACATAGGGGTAGTTTTAGGCCAGACTTCTTTCTCTGATAGATGACCAGGCTGCAAAATTAAGACAGTGAAAATATGTAATTTGTATTTGTATGTTTTGTATTTTAATATAGAAGATCCAATGCAAACTAGTTGTAGTTTTATCTTACTGCCGCTTGAAAAAGGACCTAGACACCATACCTGTGCAGGCGTGGCTTCTCTGGTCTTTGCTGTGGGGCTATGCCTTACAGTTGTGGGCATGGACAGCAGGGTGGAGGATGGGATGAAGAGTGGTGTGGACACATGGTCCAAAGGATCACCATCCAGCCAGCGCTGAAGCTGCTCTGTGCTCCTGTAGAGAAGTACAGTGGTTTATGATTGCTGTGGCACACACATAATGTAGGTAAGTAATACAACATCTATCTCTTACCTTTTGCTTTTAGCCTGCTCCTCCTCTAAACTCTGGAGGACTTTGTGGGCAAGGAGCTCTTGTGATGTGGGAGTGTGTGTGATGTCCAGTGGAGCTGCTGGGGCCTCGAGAGGCTCCACCAGACTGGGGAACAGCCTCTGTCTGAGAGACGGACTGCTGGGCATGACACAAGCAGTGGCACTTGCCCTGGAGATGAAAGACAGAAACGTTGGGAAAGGTGAGAAACAATGAATGTGAAACAATAACTACAGGGCTGCTGGGATGTGACTTGCTTGCTTATGTTGGTGAAAACTACAATATACTGTACCAGTAAAGTCTCATGCAAGGTTGAGTGTCAGGGAAGTGAAACTACAAATGTTGCAGCAAGATTTAAGAGGAATTTATTACTGAACTTCTCCAATTTCCACTTATTTACGGCTTGTTGACCTTCTTACCGTTCCTTCTCCTGCTGCTTCTCCCTGTGTGTTTGTCTGATGGCCTGGGCCCATTCTTCAGGTGGCTGGAAATTCTTCAGCGCCTCTGTGGGGAAGTACACCAGGATCTCTCCATCCTCTGTAACAGCATCTTTAACAACAAAACAAACAAATAATTCCATATTGTAAAACAAGTCATACATCATCAGTAGGTACAGGTGGAAAATGTGCAATGATCATTGATCCCTGCAGGAGACAGCTCTAACCTTCACATACAGGTGGTCCGGGTATCTGCCAGTCTTTCAGCTTGTGGTCTATGCAAATCACCAGCACATCATCCCATGGGATCTGACTGTAGGCTGGATAAACACTCTCATCATTGCCCCAACTTCCACTGGCTGCCTTTGATCTGCGGATTCGGTTGCACTGAGCCTTTAGCCTGACCCGTTCCAGAAGGTTCTCCAGCCGTGACATAAGGAGAGGTTGACTGCGACGAGAGACTGGAATCTGAGCAGCGTAGCGAAAGATGGAGGAGCAGAGCTCGGGCCATGTATCTAGACAGACAGAGAGACAAAAAAATGGAAGAGGAAGTAGTATAACAAACTGATGATGGGTTTCTTTTGTACTCAGGAGGATAATATACAGGCACAAAACTATTAGTACAAATGACTCAGTAAAAATGCCTTCCTGTAAACACAATTAAAATAATCAAGTTGTCTCAGTCACTGACCAGTTCCAGACAGCTCCTCAACACAGTGACCATATGGAAGCTGCAGGCTGAGGATGGTTTTGCGTAGCCACTCCAGGTGCTGAGCAGAGTTCCAGCCCAGATAAGGAACAAAATCACGGGTATCAGGCAGGCAGAACTCGCCCGGGGGCCAGGAGAGTCTGCAAAGATCCTGTGATGAAACTCTGTCAGCAATGTGAGCCAGGACAGAGTTGTACAACTGGATGACAGGTGCAGGGTCCTGGGGAGGAAGACACGCAGCGGCCCGTTCCTGACGGTGGGCGTAAACTCTGGGGCTGAACTCACGACTTAAACTGGCCTCTACGAGTTGCACCAGTGTCTGGCAGGAGAGCGGGAAGGGCGATGGAGCACAAGCAAGAAGCCAACGCATGGCCTGGCTCAACTAGGAGACACAACATGATACAAATTATAATTTAGCCTCTGTTCTGTTGGTAGTCAGAGATGACCTGAAAGTCCTGTTGCAGGCTGTTTCTGTGCAGCAGGTATGTTTGTGTGCATGTGCATAAGCAGTACCTGTTTGGATCCCTGGAGGTCACTGGTGGTTTCTGGTATAAAGAAGAATGAGTACTCGGATACCAGGCCTTCCTTGACCAGTGTGTGCAGCATTAGGGCTGAGGGACAAGGCACCATAAGAGAAACAGCTCAGTTGTCACATTTTGATTGATTCAACTCCATGACACAAGACTCCATGAATATACAACACAACTTCCATACCCTGCTTTTCATTTACTGGTCAACAGAATACACCAACCAGAAACCTGTTCCTGTCAGTGCTGCATGACTGCATTGTTAATCTGTGGCATCACATAACCTCAAAAGGCTGTGATTTAATAAAATCAATACATACATGTGTGAAGGTGACAACCTGCTCTGTGTGCAGTTCACTTATTATTTATGCCTCTAGCATTTACTAATTCACGACGGCATTTTAGTTTCTCAAAACATACAGAGTTCAGTAGTGTTCCAGTATTTGGATTTACTCCATCGATATCATAAATATATGCATTTTACTTCAAATGAAGCTAGCCCCATTATATCCTTTATTATTGGTCACGATAATATGACTTTTTCACCAAATCGTGCAGCAATAGTAAATGTTATTAATTACCTTCTTTAAGTTTCTGCAGCTCACCAGCACCGCTGTCAGCTCCTGGCACTAGTATGACCAGAGGCAGTGGGCAGTGCCAGGTGCTGGCTTGTTGGAGCTGTTTGAGCTGAAGCAGAGCTGATAGCAGAGGTACATCCTGCTCGTCCCGCCCATGTTCAATGATGGGCAGAGCGGGGAGCAACATGATTAGAGCTCCTGTTCCTTGGAGCTCGCAACAATCCTCAATTTTGGATAGGCTGTCTTCAGTCAGTGGACCTCGGGACGCCTGAGAGATGAGAATGAGCTTTAAAAACCACACACTGTACACGACCAAGGCAAAGGAATTATTTACATCTAAAATAACAGAGGAGATCTACCAGTGTGCAATATTAATGGGTATATAGATGTATATGCTGGAGCAGTAAAAGTGTTGATAACCCTAGTGATGAATAACTGGCTTTCTGGCACCACAATACAAGATGAATGAAATCTTGAGTCTCTTATAGTCTATTGCTGTTCATATTAGCTCCAGTATGATCCAACCTTAATGGTGATGTGGACTTTGTGAGTGCGTTGTTTGTTCTCCTGCAGTGTGTTGGTGACACAGAGAGTTTGCAGCGCTCCATCTGGCTGCTCCTCTCTGACCTCCAATGCTTTGTCCCCACCCAGCTTCACCTCCAGCCAATCTGAAAGGATCCTAACACCACAGACAGGGGAGAACATGCTGGATGAATCTAATTAAATGTGTATTAAAGTTAATCAAACATCTATATGTTACTACTGCAGTCTCTGACCTGTCTGCCAGGCTGGCTACACTCTCATGGTCGCTGGGTAAGAGAAGAACTGCTTTCCAGAAGATTCTGTCAGGTGCATCTGGTATACTTTCTGTCACTAGAGCTGGCAGGTCAATTGGTGCCCACACTGTCTCACTGAAAGCAACATCAGAAATGTGTCAAGATGCTGCTTCGAGACATGGACACAGGCTAATAAACACAGTGATCAGTTCAAAGCTTACTCAAGCAGCTGCTGGAAGTAGTAGTGGACTCTCATCTGGTGGATCGCTTCTTGTCTCATTTTCAATAATCTAACAAGATACAAATTATACGTAAAAAGAGCAGTAAAGTGAGAAATATTCAAAGATGATAAAAAAATAGTAAACTAAAAACTCAAGTGATTTAGCCACATATAAAAATCCAACCAATCATAAAATATACACTAATACAGTGACAGCTTCTTATTAAATCTCACTAAAAACATAGGGTGCACATACCTGGTGCTGGACAGGGCCAGAGTGCCGGAATTGCCCAGGTTGACTACACCACGGGCCAGATCAGTTATGGAGGGCTGTGCAGGGGCACTGGGAGCCAGAGCTTTGAGTTTGAAGCGAGGGTCAACGCAGCAAGGAGCTGCAGGGAAACCTCTCATCTGTCTCTTCAGCTGTCGACGAACAGCAACTACATCACGCCACCTGGTTGTACAGAGGAGGATATTTAAATGGCACCCTAACACAGTCAAAACAATACACAAAGTGGTGTGTTATGTTTTATCACAATTTTACACATGCTCTGTTGGCTTCTCACCTTTTAATGTACTTGTGGACGCGCTGCAGCTCTGCATCAAGAATTTCTTCAACCAACAGAGCGATGTCGGCGTTCATAGTCTCCTCAACCAGACTAGTGCAGACCTGCTCTGTGCATTTAGCCACACACTCTGCTTTCTCATTCACCGCCTGCCTGCAAAATTAATTTATAATAAAAAAAAAAATGATGAGAAAGATGAACATTTTAAATCCAAAGGTAAGCTCTACCTTATAATCGTTGTCAGGAGCCGTGTCACATACTTAATCACTTAAAGAGCCTATAAAGATTTCAACATTCTTATGCTGAAGCCACACTGTGCAACATGGACTGACTGGTTGGTTATTAGACATAGATCATAGCAACAGTCATGTGGTGAGACCATCATCCTAAAGGATCCTATATGAGGACCTTTGGAAACCTGGGCCCTGCCATGCTTTATTAAAGGGAGGGGCCCAAGGGACCTATTTTTAGAGGTAACTTTGAGAGCAAAGAAAGGGGTAGCTGGAAATGGACAACTCGTTGGAAGCTGTCCGTATGGTTAGAACAACTCTTCTTCTCTCCAAAAATTACAATTACATCGAGTTGTCCATTTCCAGCCATGGGTAAAATGGATGATTTCTGAGGCATGTTTGGGACCCAGGTATCTAAGGGAGTCCTATAGGTCTCTTTCTAACACTATAAGAATTTCGTCCCAGGCTATAATTAGTCATGGCCTTATGAGAGAGTTTTTACGACCATCCAATATTGCCAAAGAGCCAAAGAGTTGAAAACAGTGACAATCCAGACCAAGTCTTAAGGAAGGTTTAAAGTCTTACTGGATCTCAGCAGTCGCTGTGTCCTTGATGGTCTCATCTACAACTTCATGGACGATCTCGGTGCAGAGGGAGAAGCTGAACTGAGACAGGAACGTCTCGTGCTCCTGCCTCCTCCTGGTACAGACAGAAATAATAATATATATAATAATATAATAATATTCCCACTTGAATCAAGCTGATTGTAATGACAAAGTGACAATCAGCAGGCTGTTAATATCAGGCTGCTTTTAACTGTCAGTAGACCAACCTGGCCTCTTCAAGCTTGCGTCTCTCTTCAGCGACTCGCTCCTGTTCTAGCTTGAGCTCGGCAGAGGACACCTCCTGCAGAATGTGTCCCAACACCTCGCTCACCAGTGATTCCATCTGCACATTGCTTTCACTGCAGAACCAGAAGTCATCTTAGTAAGAACGATCTAGACTCCACATGCAGCCTAATAATGTCTAATAATCTGATAATTAATGTAAAGAAACTAAAATTTAAAGTTACAGTGCAAAAGATTTGAACACAAAAGCTGTATGGATCATTTGAACTTACGCCAGAGCTGTTGCGACGTAGCTGCTCCCAGTGTTGGCTACTTCTCTCACTGCTGCTTCAACTACCTCTTCAATCACACAGTCTACCTCAGCCATAATGTCCTACAGAAGAGAACAGAAAGCAGCATTGTTAGTGGTCAGAAAGGACCACTGTACAGATTGCTTAAGTAAGCGCCAGTTATTTTTTAGTTATATTTATGTCTGCAACTGAGCAAGTTTGAGAGGCGTTTCCCCACCTCGTCACTGTACACTGGCTGAGGTTTGGGTGGAGGTGATAGTGGAAGAGGTTGAAGATGAGGTTGAGAGATCGGCTGAAAGAACTGCTGGGGTTCGGTTGCGTGGGCAGAGCTCTGATGTGATACGCTCGGCTCATTTGTGACAAGCAGGCGTGGCAGCAACTCAACACTGGGTGGTACCTTAATCTCCACCTTGGCAGCAGCAGCTGAAAGAATAAAGAAAAAAAACATCAGCTGAATCTGTTTTCTTATACATAGATGTGCAAAATGTGTGCAAAAGAAGTGCCCCCATGATTCAGTCGCTTAAGGTATCGTAAGGTCCTGCCACAGCATTTTAATTTGGCTGAGGGTTTGATTAAGCCATTTCTAAACCTTTATTATTTCATTTTCATCCATTCTGATATAGATTTACTGGTATGCTTTGACCCAATATCGACCAAGCTTTAGACATTGGACAGATGGCCTGTCATTTACCTCTAGAATACTCTGAAGGAGTTCAAGGTCGACTCAGTGACTACAAGGTGCCCATGTCCTGTAACTGCAAAACAAGGCCAATCATCAGCCCTACACCACCGTGCTCGACAGTGGGTGTGAGGTGTTTCTGCTAAATGCTGTTTGTTTTTTGTCAAATATGGTGCTGAGCATTAAGGCCAAACACTTTGATCTTATCTGTCTATAGTACATTGTGCCAGAAGTCTTATAGTTTAAGATGCAGTTTTGTGAGCTAAAGTTGTGCATTCATAATTTTTTTGACAGAAGCAGCTTTCTCCTGGTAACCCTTCCAAACAAACTGTACTTGTTTTTTCTAAATGTGATGTCATGGACTTTAGCATGCTCAGTGAGGCCTGTAGGATCTAAGATTGTAGGTCTTGGGTGTTTTTGTATTTCTCTCCTCCTGGAAAAACTGTCCTGAATGCTTTCCACTCGTGAATAATCTTTCTCACTCACACACCAACAATTGCTTCTCTAAGACCATTGCTCATGTGTTTCCCTCTTGCCATTGTGTTAACACCTGAATATTCCAGACCAGCAAACTGCCAAAATTCGGCTTTTACAGTAGAGGTCTGCACACCATCCTGCATCCTAACCTCTTAAATCCTATGGAAGCAGTAAATGTGCACTTATTTGCTTCTTTTTTGTTAAATAACACATGGTGAAAAAAAGTTACATGTAGTTGTTTGTCCGAGGTGATATTTTCCTATTAAGATCCATTGAAATCATATTTCTATTATGTTTTACACAAATAAAAGTGAATTACAAGAGGAGGCACTAACTGTATCTGTCTCTCATAATGAATTTTAAGACAGTTCTTACTGAACATAACCAGTTAATGTATAGTGCAGTGATCAGGTTAATTATAAGTGAGTCACTGGGTTTGGAGCCTAGTAGATGTTTGTACTGTAAAGTTTTCCCAGGTTAGTCAGTCTATAATGGAAGATGGAATCTGTACCATTAAACGTGTTTGAAGCTGGTTCAGTCTGGGGAACTTCTCCACAGTACTTGTTCTGGGAGTCGAAGCTGCAGATGGGGGAGTGCTGTGGAGGGTTAGGGAGGGGCCCACCGTTCACCACCTCTCCAATTAACACAGTTTTCTTTGCAAGGATGACCTCAGATTTCTTCTGGGGCGGTGGCAGCTCTGGCTCCTGATAGGCTATGCGACTCAGATCAACCACGCTGTGAACAAAATCAGTTTCATTACTACTACTAATATGTTTAACATCAGTAACTGTTTACTCCACGAAGACGTTTATCCATTTAGTCCTGTCTGTTAAAAGAATCAATTATATCCCATATGAATTCCTAAAAATAACTAAATTAGCTCACTAGTAGACACTTACCCATTGCTCACATTAAGGCCGTACTGCTGGATGAAGTCAGTTGCTTCTGCAGCACTGCGGAACATCAACATCCGAACTACGTCCTCAAGTGGGAAAGCAGTCGAACGTGGACCCACAGTGTGAGCCATGTTCAGTGTCCTCAAGGCCTTGGCTCTGACCTGTGTGTGCACATTAAAAAAATAGTAAAGCACTGACAACACAAAGTTGTGTGTGTCTGGATGTCACCATGCAACATTTTCAATATAACTGGTAACCACCATTTTATTTCTGGCAGCTCCTGAATCTGAATTTTATTTTACTAGTTTTCCATTATTGGAGACTAAAAAAAATAATTGTGTTTGGCTGTTGAGTGTATTAAACAAGTGGGAAATAAAATGCTAATATAACGAATTACTAAAGAACCAAATGATTTAATCTGTTTATGATTTTCTAAACATTGTGAGAACATGTGCTCACCTGGTTGAAGTATCTGTGTAAAAGGCAGCTGCCGAGATACGAGGCTCCTTTCACCAGCTTGAAGAAGCGCACAAAGTTGTTGCTGTTGACCGCAGCGAACGCCTGCACTGCAAACCTTACTTCAGGGGAGTTACGCACCTCGTCACGGAACTGCTGCACCTCACTGTATGGAAATGAACCGTGCGGAAGTGTAGACTAAGTCACAAAATGCAGTAAATGCAACAAACAGGTCATTTGCAAAATGTCATCACTTGTTGCCAAGTGTGTTTAAAGATGTGATTCCATGGACTGACCGTAGAATGTCACCGTCGTTGAGCTTCAGCAGCACGCTGTACTGGCGGAACTCTGCCTCCCGGGGGCAGTAGATTTGACGCATGGCCAGGTCCTGGTACATCTCTTTGAGACTCTGCAGGCACTTTGTCATGTTCTCGTTGTTGATCTTGGCATCAAAAGATGACATATGCTCCTCGCAGAGATGATGTGCACAGTGCACATGGAAACGTGTGCATTTCTCAATCAGCATCACGGTGTATGGACAGCAAAAGTGCTGCTGGATGATGTCCTGTGGGCATGATAATAGAGATGAAGTGTCAGCATGTGCAACCCTCTGTAGCCTCTCAAAATCACAACTGGACCAGGGAAGTGTGTGGGAAGAAAGGGTGCACCGTTACACACTGATAGACTGGTTTCAGAGTTCACATCGCTGTGATTAAAAAAAAAACTGTTACTGCAGATTAAACTCATTAATTTTCTTTTGTGATGATATTGTGAATGTGGATAAAAAAATCTGTTAGATTGTTAATATTTGAACAGAGCAGAAGCAGGTTCTCACCTTACGGATGCCACGGGTCCTGTTCCAGACAAAGTCATACCAGTCACGGTAGTTGTCTTGGCCCTGGTCCATAATTTGAGTGACCAGGTAGTCCATGGTCATGCTGAGAACAGGCAGGGGGCGCAGCTCATGAGGAAGGGGCTCTTCCTGGTCAGCTGATGAGCGACTGTACTCTTTGATGGCTGCTGTGTGATCCACCTAGACGGAGACAGGAGGTTGTAGCTTTTAATGTCAGATGTACTGTACCTCAACACCATTTGCAAAAGCACTAATTATCATTAGTGCTTAAACTAAAACGTATTTATTTCAATATTATTCTTCATCAATGTGCTAAGCTGTTATTTTACACAGATGTTGTAATATGCTTACGTATCCAAATAACCAGATAATCCCTCCACAGATTTACAACCCCTGTTCCATAAAATAGCAAATATCATAAACCCATATTTTATTCACAATGGTATAAAGAAAAATATGAAATGTTTAAAAGGAGAAAATGTACCATGTTAAGAAAAAATAAGGTCAAAAAGCTGGGACAGGGTCGTGTATACCACAGTGTAGCATCCTATCTTCTTTTAACAACAGTCTGTGAACGGGTGGAAACAGAGGAGACCAGTTGCTGGAGTTTTGGGAGAGGAACATTGTTCCCCTTCTAGTCTGATATAGGATTCTAACTGCTCAACAGTCTTGGGTCTTCTTTGTTGTATTCTGCACAACAAAATGTGCCAAATCTTTTCTACTGGTGAAACGTCTGGCCTGCAGGCAGTTCTGCACCCAGACCCTTCGACTACTAAACCACTCTGTTGTCATAGACGTCTTCTGGATGGAAGCCCAAGTTGCTCTAAAACCGATGCATCTTTCAGCATTGATGGTGACTTTCCAGATGTACAAGCTTCACATTCCATATGCACTAATGCACAACTATACCATCAAAGAAGCAGACTTTTAAACTGAGTACTGATAACAAGCCAGAAGGTCCTGCTCCTCTTTAGTCTAGAAGATACACTGCTCATAGGTTCCAAAAAAAAAAAAACATGTGAAATTTGTCTGACTACAGATGACAGATAAGTTTTGGCCGAGAGAAGACAACAGTGTTTCTGGATCATGTTGCTGTATGGCTTCTTGTTTGCATGACAGAGCTTTGAAATGCATTTTTGATATGTTTTCTATTTTCTACTGTAAATAAAACACAGGTTAATGAGATTTTCCAATCATTGCATTCCGATTGTATGTAGATTTTTACACAAGTGCTTGTAAACATTAACAACGTTACCATCTCTGTATCCGGGAGGACCTCAAATATGCTGAGCTGTTTTCGTGTCTCCCTCATGTATCGCTCCTTCTCTGGACACATGTCAGGACATGTCCCCACAAACACCTTAGAGAGGTTCAGGTCTGTCCGCTTGGGCCGACCTGTGCAGAGGTATTATAAGCACAGTTAGAGCGTGTCACGTTTTTAAATGTTACATGTTACAGACTGTAACAAACTCATGTAAGGCAGCTTCACCTTGACGCAAGATTTTGTCCCTCTGCTCCAAGAGGCGGTACTTATCCTCAGAGGTCTCAGCCACCTGGCCAATGAGGTGGAGGAGTGAGGAAGGAACAGGGCGCTCTGAGCTATGGATTTCTGTGCTGCTTTCTTTCTGTGGTTCGGTGTCAAACTGCAGAGACTTGGTCAAAGTAGATGTCTTTACAGGAGAGCTGCCAGGTTAAAGAACACGTGAGAAAATCACACCACCAAGGTGTGACTCAGGGAGGGTCTATTAATCTGGACCTTGTACACAAATGCATTAAAGGTAAACTTAAATCTAAAATGCTGGACTAATGGAAAAACACTTTCATACAGGTGCAGTGTTACCTGTGGCTCAGGGTCACTATGCTGCTGACTGCAGGACCTCTGAACTGAGGTCTTCTGAGAGGAGAGGAAGCAGCCTTGGACTCTGTGTCTTCCTGACTTTCTTCCTTCTCCTCCTCCTTCTCTGGTGGAGGTCTGCACCCTTCCTCTGCTGGATCTACACAAAAAAAAAAACAACAACACAGAATCAACATAGTAAATCAAAGTAAAGCTAATATGAACTAAACTGAATAACTATATGAAACTATCAACAGTTTAGTGTATTCATCTTTCATAAAAATATATTGTATTTACTTTGCTTTTTTCTCTGCCACAGCAGAAGGAGTTCGTGCTTGTGCAGGAGTTTGCCTTTCCTCTTGGCCTTTGCTGCTGATGCCTAAATGAAATGACAGTTAGCTGTGACAGAGCAACATTCTGTTGTGATTTTATTTTAATTCATGGTCACTGGTCTGTCCACAAAGCGGGTTTAGTGGGTTAACTAGCCAACATTTAGGGCTCACAAAGCCTCACATTTAAACAGAGTTCCAGTGATGCAATGAGTGATGTTACAAACCAAACCCTCAACAAGCAGATATTTTAAACTTGTTCCAACCCTAAACCTCTTCTGTATTTTTCTATAAACTAGTGTTAAAACCTGAGCTTCACTGTGACAACAATACTACTCATCCAACAAATAGCTCTCACTGTGAGTAAAGATTAAAATCTACTGTTTCACATGAGGTGTGCTACTAAGACAAAGCTTGTTGAGAACAACATTAGGAGGTTTTTAGGAGGCCATGCAACTAAAGGTAAACAGAGAAGGATGAACATGATTTAGTAAACAGGTACATGTTGACTCACATGATCACTGAAGTGTACTACTGCCGTGTTCTTCTTAGGCCGACAAAGCACCTTACAGACTTTGCCAAAACGAGCAAAGTGTTTCTCAAGTGTGTCCTTATTGTTGAGGGATGGTGGCACATTCCTGCAGTGGAGGGCAGAGGAGTCGGTGGGAGATGTGCCACTGAGGCTCTCCGAGCTTTCCCTGCGTAGCCCTCGTTTCATAGGGGTTGTGGTTTCAAGGTCTGGACCTAGAGCTTTTTCTGAATCTAAAGGAAAAATAATGAGTAAAAAATTAGTGAACCCTTTAGAATTATCTACAATGATGCTTATTTCTTAAAATACATCCATAGTAACTATTTTAACTAATACAACAAAAATCAATGTACTTTTCTCTGCTGTACTGAATACATCATCAATTACAGTGCATGTTGGAAAATGTATTTGCTAATTCAAAGGTTTCACTTACTTTTTCCAGCCGCACTTTGATTGTTTGAATGTAGGTTTATTTAATAAAGACATGAAAGATTTTAAGCTTTTCATTTATGTATTATCAATGTTAAGTAATTCTAAGTATTTATAAAGATTTTGAAGCTTTCTTATCAGATATGGAGAATTTGTAATTAGATTCAGAAGATCTATATCATTTATTTCTCACCTGATTTATCTGCTTTTTCCAACACGTGTCTAGTGAGTGTTTGTACCACAGGTGGGTTAGCACTTAGGCTGTCACCCTGAGCTTGGATATCGTCCTCCTCCGTCTCCTCCTCCTTCAAAGTCTGCTCCTGAGTCTCCTTCATAGCCTCTCGCTTTACTGGCTTACTGCCGTCTTTGCGAAGACCGCAGAGTGCCCTGCTGAATAAGCCTGCTGTTGGGCCGCGAGACCTCATTAGTGGCCTCTTTGGAGGGTGTCTTGGTGAATCCGTTTCTGCTGGTACATCCTCCTCAGTGGCAGGCTTATCTAGGCTACTGCTGGGGACTGCTGGATCATCCTTACGCTTGGTGCCTTTGCTAAATCGTCCAAAAATATTTGTATCCCCTGAAGCCTCAAAATCACTACCTTTCTCATCCGTGGTAGTCTCTGCTTTACCTTTGATGTCACCAAAAGCAGAGGGCTGACCAAAACCAGATCCTCCAACGAGGGGTGCTGTCTGGGGCTGGAGAGTTTTGGCTGAAAAGCTGAAAGATGATGGGGTGGTGGGCTGAGTTGTAGATGCCTTTGTGCTGGAGCTGGAGGGTGCAGCTGGTTGGGAAAAGGTGAACTGCAGAGTGTTTGTAGCACCACTAGTATTGCCTGCTGTTAATGGATTGTTTTGGGCAGAGATGGAGGAGGCTACAGCCGGCTGTGAAAAGCTGAAGCCCAGAGGCCCAGACTTGGCACTTGTTAACAGAGAGAAACCAGTGGTGCTGCTGCTACTTGTGGTGCTGGAGCTGGTCTGGCTGCCAAACGGTGAACTGGACATTGACGTAGTTTGAGGGTTAACAGGCTCAGGGCTGGCACTAAAAATGGGTTTGAAAAGTGCTTCGTTGGCCGGCTTAAAACTGAACTCAGACGATCCGAAGGCTCTACCCTGAGTAACGTTTTGAGTCGTGCCGAATACACTGGTGGTGGCACTGGTAGATGATGGCTGTCCAAAAGCGGGCTGTCCAAAACCCAGAGTCTGAGGTTGCCCTAGGGCAGTGGTGGAGCCAGAAGTCATTTGAGGGTTTCCAAACCCAGGGGGCTGCTGTCCAAACCCTGAAGGCGGTTTGACAAACCCAGACGTTGACTGGCCAAATCCAGGGGCCTGCCCGAATGCAGAAGTCTGCCCAAATGCTGGCGTCTGCCCAAAGACTGAACTCTGGGCGGGTGCACTAGTTTGTCCAAAAGCTGGTGTTGTGCTACTACCAAAGCCTGAACTACTCATTCCTAGTGATGGCTGTCCAAAAACTGGAGCCTGGTTTATAGTAGGTAGTGAGGAAGGCTGTGCAGACGACTGTCCGAAGGCTGGGGCTTGTCCAAAGACGGCATTTCCGTGAGACGAGGGCTGATTTAAGAGAGATGGCTGTCCAAACGCTGATGGTTGAAAAAATCCCATAGTTTGAGACTGATTGCTGGAAGTTTGCTGTCCAAATGACTGGAACAAACCAGTCTTCATGGTGTTGTTTGGGGCTTGGAAAGCTCCACCTTGTGGACTACCGAACGGATTGGACGGATTCATTGCGCAAATATCAATATCAACGGATATTTAGTATCCTTGGCTATTTGTTGAAAAAATAGTCTCTTATCCTGATAATCAAGCAGCGGAAACCTTTTCCAGTCACTTTGGTTAATCTGTGTAGTGATAAAACAAAACAAAACAATAAACTATTATGAAGTCATAAACGAGAAAGAGAGCATAAGATCGGGCGCTAGCGTAAGTTAGCATTTTAAACAGTGCTAATATTGCTAACTGAGCACAGCTTGTTTCGTTGTCCTTAAGCTAACAACACAAAGATCATCAGTAAATTATGGGCTTTTGCTGAGATATAAAACGAAAAAACGTACCTTTCTTAGTTTGGGTTTGCTATGTTGACTGAATTCAAACTGGAGATGGTACTTCAAACACATCTTCTGCATCCGTTTCCGGTCCGACACATTTTGTTGTCCCCACTTGATGCCACATTTCGTTCCGTGACTGGTATCAATGCAACGGTGACATTCCTCGACTGATTTTTGAATTGGCAAGGAACCACTTGCCATGAACAGTAGAACATATTTATCTTCTAACAACTATACTACAAGACACAGAGACAGCATACATAGTTGATTTCGGGAAACTATATGCTGTTACTCCTTCGACGTGTCACCTTGATTCTGCCCGCCTGGAATGATTAAACAGCGGTGGCAGCTAACGCTAGGCTAGCGTAAAGCTAACCAGCCGTTCTCATACATTTCCCGCCAAAGAAGCATTGTGTATGGCCGTCGTCCGAGAAATTTTTAAAGAGCTGCTTTCTGTTTTCACGCGGAGTTTATAATGGGAGTAGTACTTCGGAATCTCCAAAAGGTGGTGCCTCTTCGCCGCGCCAGACTGCGTAAGGACGTTGACACACTCAGGCACATACTCGGCATCCAGAAATTCGATCTGGGCATCATCTGCGTGGACAACCGCAAGATCCAGCAAATTAATAACACGTATAGGAAGAAAAATGTGCCCACGGATGTTTTGTCGTTTCCATTCCATGAGGTAAATATTGACTGCATACCATAATATGACAATAAACATGTTAATTCATTCATTTAGCTATAAGGCCATCATCTATAAGCTCACTGGCATGAAATATGTTTGATTTTAGGACATCAGACCTGGTAAGCTGCCTTGCCCCCTTCAGAGAGATGAACTGAACCTTGGGGACATTTTCCTGGGGGTCGAGTTTGTGATGAAGCAGTGTCAGGAGGAATCTCTGGATCTGCATGGTGCTCTGACTGTGGGTAGCAGCGGGCTGTATGAAGCATTAGCCGATGATCGTAGTATTTAACATGATTTGTATTTAACAGTAAATCCAATCTTATACTGTGGTACTATGTCATTAGCTTGAATTATTTCTAATTTTCGTGTTTAAGGTTGTAACTGCACACGGCATCTGCCACCTGTTGGGCTACAGACATGAGACAGAAGAAGAGTGGACAGAGGTTTGTATAGCCAACACGCAGGGAACAAATCTTATATCACATTTAAAGGGTCAGTACAACCGAATTACACTGTAATGTTTTATACGTAGTGTGAACTTCTGTTGCTGTGTATATATGTAGTTAGTTTTAGTTTCATGTGAATTTACCTTACAGGGATCCATAGTGCTCCCTCATCTTATATTATGAATTTTTGCTGTTACGGTGAATATAATTTAGTCTCTTAAATGTTTTCCCAGCAGTTCCAAAGAAACTCTAAATGTCAGTTTCTGAAATGCACTTAAATCAGGTTTCATCATTAAATGGATCTGCTCACCCAGCATTGATAACACTTTTTACCATATCACCAGAAACTGAAATGGCATAACTTCTAACATGTTAATCTTACAGATGCTGCAGAGGGAAAACTACATTCTTAGTGAGTACAACAGACTCACAGGGCGACACCTTGAGCCACTGATGAAGAGATGCAGTCAGGATAGGTGACAGAACCTGCTGTTTGGACTGCACCAAGCGTGGAATATGATGCCTGATGTTTTTTATAGTATTCTAATGACAATTCAAGCACAGATCAATATTTGCTGCAACAGTTTTCCGTTTTAACATTTTTTCTGTTTAAACACCGGATGAGTGTTAAAATTTAAACATTTAATTAAAAAGTCTGTTCACTTTCACTATAATATTTTATTCAAATCTGCTTCAGGAAGAGTCAGTTGTGTATGAAGGGTAGAAAAAGCAGTTCGTTCTCACTTAACAAATACATTGTACCCTCTTCACACTGGATCTGGGACAGGATGTTCAGGAAGGTGCCATGTTTCACAGACAAAAACATAAAAAGAATAAAAGATAAACGTGACTAGGTATATTTTCATGTTTTAAGAATACTGTACTTCTGGAAGGTTAGCTAATAACTTCATAAAAACCTAGCCACGTAAAGCTGGGTATCAGTATCATATTTCACCCACAATTAATTTTAATTATTCATCTTTCATTATGCTCTACTATTTAAAGACTCTTGTTTTTGTGAGAACTTGAGAAAATAATGTGTGATCTGAATATATACAGCAGACAGACATATTTCACTGTTGCACCCTTGCTGTGGTATAGTACGTTTTTTTAGTGGTAACAAAATAAAGAGCTGTACAACCAGTGTGTAGCACTAGAACCAGTATAGGAATACCAGAATACTCCTATTCCATCCTATATACAAGCACACCTGATAGGAACTAATTAAACAGGGTTAGCAGAGATCTAAGATGGGACAGTAAACTGGCCTTAATGAAGATAATATTACACTACAGGTAGCTTCCCTGGTTGCGTAGTATTAATGAATGGCGTATCTTTATGGATGAATTAAAACACACAAACCCTATGCTGCAATAAATACAAAAATCTGTTTGCTGCTTGTAGAGAAAAATCTGACGTGCACATTGTTTGACAAACATATTCAAAAACAACAAGGTTGTGCAACTTTCAACATAAAGCTTGTATACACATTTATAAAAGTTTTCTTGGGAGGCACAAGTTCAAAACTCCAAAAGAATAAAATGGGCTTTACTGAAAAAAAAGTTCAGTAAAAACAGGCTCTGTTACTATTGAGCTTAATTAGTTCATTTTAGATCTATAAAATATTGACACACGCACGCTCACACTAGAAGTCAAGCACAAAAAGCAACCGGGAAAACATCCACGCACTCTGTGACACAAAGCTTTGGCCAGTTTGTGCCAAAACATAAATATTGCACCAAATGTACCTGCTAAATGCAACAACCCTCTAACTCTATAGTAGCTTATACTCCAACATAGAATATATCTTTATTTAGTTTATATGGGAAATAAAGGGTTTGCAAAACATATATTCCATGAAGCACCAGTACCATATGGTGTTTGCTTTTAAGTCAAAGTCTGAATGAAATGACGTTAAAGAGCTGTGTCATGAAACAAATGGAAACCATTACTAAACAGTTGTTTGATAAAATCATAGCAAAGAAAAACTCCAACCCCAAAAACACAGAGGCAACAATTGATCCACGGAACGTTTTTATCTGCACTTCTGGTACCTTTATAGAGTATTGACAGTCTAGCACCTATGTAGGCATTTAGAGGTGCAAACCGAAACCGGTATTTACTGATTTGGAGAGGAAAAGTTTATGAAGACGACCGAAAAAGGACAACAATCAGTAGTACTCAGAGGGGCTGCAGGACGTTCCTTCCTGCCTCTGAAGTGCTGTTGGCTCCGGCTCTCTCCATCTCAGACAGCTGTTCAAACACATCCCTGAGGACACACAAGATAATGTGTGAAACAGCCAGTCCACTAATCCCTCTACTCTGAGCACACACAATAATGTGGAAAAAAAAACAAACAGGAAAGTTGGTTTCATTGTGAAGCGAGACAACCATCTGGCTATTTTGCAGACTTACTTGTGCATGTAGAAGAAGATGTATCCACTGCGGTCACGATCTCGCTGGACAGCTGCTTCCTGTGTGCGTGACACCTCCAGGTCGTTGTAGGTCAGCCATGACTGCTTCTTCATGTCGTATACATCGCTGATGTAGTGCCCTAGGGTGGAGACATTTGAGTAAGGACAAGCACTGGTGTGCCATGATTATGCCTGATGTGGACGTGTAATTATAAACAAAGACTCTGCAGGGAAACCTGCCAAAACACAGTACGGATAGCAGGTGTGATGTGAAATCTATCAGCTGATCACAGAACTTGCTTGGTGCTCACCTGAAGAGGAGCTGCTCCCAATGTGACTGACAACACTGATGAGTCTGAAAGAGTTAGCCAACTCTCCAATCTGTGGATTAGAAGATTTATAAGCAGTTCAGTGGATATTATTAGGACATCTACAATAGCTTTACTAATAAATTGTCAGTTCACTGAATAAAAAAAAAAAAAAGAAGTTGCTAAGTACCTCAGCGTTCCTCTTCAGGATTTCTGCCTCAGCCTCTGTGTACTCCATGTCCAGCACGTCCTCGTTGCCTGAATCATCATCTGAACACAGCAACTCAGGCAGAGAGTTGTTAAACTCTGTTGTTGGGTAAAAAGCAGGATACTGACATTAGGCTAAGTTTCATAGCCCCTCTGGTTTTTGAAAGATAACCAATTCTCTCAGTCACAGATTTATTTCTCACTGGCACCACCAGTATGAAAATGTGGTCAAAGATGTTTTATTATAGATCAGCGAAAGGGTGTGAGAATACGGGTTTCAATGACAATAATGTCAGTTTCTCTTTAGCTATAACAGCTAGTTGTTTAACACACAATCAATTATGGTTCATACCTTGCAAGCTGAGCTCAGTGGCCCTCTTCAGATCATCATCCTCTCTCATCTCTTGGGCTTCCTGTGTGAGGGGAGGCGAGACAAGGCGTTACATCACCAAGACATTTCAACACATTCCATATGCTTCAAGTCTACTATAGTCTACAATGCCAGCTCAGACTTGATTAAAATTATTCATTAGGACTACACATTTTTCTAAATTGGAAATCGCTGGAATTATTTAATTAACTCTGCTTCTACAGATGTCAGATGGCTTCTGAGCTTACATGCTCCTGAAGACTCTGGGCCAGAGCCTGCTGCAGCTCCTGTTCCTCCCTCTCCTGATCCAGACTGTACTGCTGCACCCAGTCCAGCTCACCCTGCTGCTGTACACTCTCAGGAGTCTGGTTCTCCTTGTTCTCATCCATGGTCAAGTCCAAGGAATCCAGCACATCTGTACAAGTTCAACACATACATTATTCGGTTATTTAGTGAAGTTATTTTCACACCAGCAAACTTTATTTTAATAATAATGTTATTTTGTCAGAATGCAGAAGTCAGTGTCATGTTTTTGCTTTACAATGGATGCAAAGCAAGTCAGTACATTTTTCTATTCTACGTAGGTTAAAGACTAACTGCCCCTACTAGTTGTTTTAATCTCATAACATTGCTCTACCTGAAGGCTGTTTGCCATCTGTTTCCAGCAGATCTGTGTGATAAGACAAGTCATGGCCATCTGTGTCCCCAAACCCTGTGTCTGGACTGCTGGTTGGTTCATCCTCTAGGGGAGGTGGAGCAGACAGCCCAGCCTCCTGACGACTCATCTCCAACACTGCTGCCAGCATTTCATCATCATTTATGCCGCTGAAGTCTGCTGAGTCCATCGCTGCTGTTCGCTGAAAACACATCAAACGGTTTTAAAAGAGTAACTGAGAAAAAAAACAGACAGAATCATACATGTTGGTCTTCATGTTGATCACCTCATCTGGTCGGTCATCATTGTCAGGAAGACAGCTGCTAAGGCGTCGCTTGCGGCTGGCATTCACTCTTCTGTTAGGCTCCTCTTCACAGTCAGAGTCCATGAGGACAGAGGTGCAGCTGGAGTTTGCCACCTTCCCGCCAATCCGTCTACAGACAGACAAACAGACACAGTAGTTAAAAAACAACAACAACAACAACAACAACAACAACAACAAACAAACAAAAGCTTTTTTAGTCTTTTTGTTTCACAGCATAATTTTAAACTCTTACCGGAAAGGTGCTGTGGAAGAGTTGACCGACTGGGACGTTTTCAGTGTTCTGGACCTGAGAAAAACAGAAAACAATTAGATGTTTAATTACTTGTTGCAAGTTTAACCACCACCTCTGTGCCTGTAAAACCAAGTGCAATGTATCCAGGTCTCTTCTCCCCCCCCCCC
>OMLM01004098.1:33249-62371 GCA_900302695.1 Helostoma temminkii | reverse complement strand
AAAACCTCATGTTCAAAACATATTCAAACTTCAAAGCAGACTGTGACCTCAAATGTGTCATTGCAATTCCTATTCTCACAGATGTTACTTATCACATTACGTTTTTCGATTTAGACAATACAACACATAAAAAGTTATAGTATATAGTATATAGTTCATACATTCTGTATGATTTTAGGATGTCTTACATGGAGGCTTGGGAACTCCAGCCGAGACAAACTGGGGGTCGTGTGGACTCAGTGCAGTGTGAGAGCAGGGTCAGGTATCGGGGAATCACCACTTGCTGGCCCAGCTTGCTGTTTAGAGACAGCTGAGCATTAAAGCTGTACCGTTTCAGATGTAAGATGAGTACTCTGTGGAGACAAAAGATTCATGAGACAAAAAGGAAAATTTACTTCTTGTTCTACATTTATTTTACACTAGTTAAAAAGAGATCACAGGAAATGACCAACATCGACTTAGCAGCTACTATAATTATATTTTGCTTAGCTCTAAAATATGTTTATTATACTGAAAAGTACTAAGTATTGTGCATGTACATTTCACTCCCTATTAATAATCTGAGCTGATACCTGGGCAGTTTGCTGAATTTATGTGTAACAGTCGCTGCTTTCCCATTGCACTTGTCACAAGAGTACTCAATTTCCTCCATCTGCAAAAGGAAAAAGTAACATGTATCCAGTTTGTCTCTCACAGGAATTGTTTGCAAAGCACCCAAAGATGAAGTTTTCACAGACTGTAAATGCAAAAGACAAACCCGAAAAAAGAGATCCAGAGAATCCTGTATAGAGCGAAGTGGAAGCGTTTTCTTCCTGCGTGGTAGGTCGATGGATAAGTCATTGAACTGCTCCCTCTTGGTCACCACTTCGCCACAGCTGTGAAACAACATGAACATATAAGATACCATTTATTTACTGCAGAGCTGCTAACGGTTTTTAATCAAGCAGGAGACGGGCCTCACCCTTTGCAGGTGATTGTGTGCTGCACCTCAAATTCCATGTTAACTGCCACAGGGCAGGTGTAGATGCGAGAAGTGTCCACCTCTTCACCAGGCTCTGACTTAACTGTCAACGTTGTTGCCTCCTGGCCATTCTCACAAGCCACAGAGGACGATGAGGCTTCATTAGTCCAGCTCTTGTTCATTTTCTCCACATCGTCCTTCAACTGGTCCAAACACTGGCTTAGGAACTCATGAGCATCCTGATAAACATGATGTTTGCTGTAATTTTGTTACATTTGCTAAAAAACAGACACAAGCTTCCAAAACAAATGTTTTTATGAGTGTGTGGTGTGACATGACATAGATTAGATTCTAGATGTAGATCTAGATCTTACATTCTGCATGTTTCCAGAGAAGCGCTCAGCTGTGGTAGAGATCGCACTTTTCACTTTCCTCAAAAGGTCCTTTTTTGTCTCTGGGCAGCCCACATCTTTCTTGACCATAAGGTGAGCAAAACGCCTGCAGGGAGCAGAGATACCACACAGAATAAAGTGAACTTAAATAAAAGCACATTTGGAAATAATTAATTTTACATAATTATTTGGCTAATTCTAAAGTATATGTATGTGAATATATGACAGTCTGTAGACAGCATTGGTTTTGGTCATTTCATTTATAACTGAAAATCATCCAATGAATAACGTCCAAGAAAAGGGTCTTTTAACTTTTGATGTGTTTGTGGAACATCTACAGTGGCTAAATGAGCTTAATGCAGTACCTGAGCAATGCATTGATGGGCACCTTCTTCCATGGGATGCTCTGCTTCAGCATATCATTGGAGAAGGAGGGGAGGCTGAAGAGGGACTGCAGAATGGCATTCATATAGCAAGTGTTGCCCAAATTGGAAAATCTGCAGTATACAAGTGAAAAGAATATGGCATTTTTTGAACACTCCAAACACATCCCTGAAAACTAATCATAAGCCTGCATGTTAATTTAATGTATTTAAATAATGTTATGTCACATCCACATACCACAATGGACTCATTGTCCATCTAATGCTGTATTTGAAAACATATTTAAACAATGTTTTAATAATGTAATAAAATGCTTCAGTGTTCTTATTCACTTGTGTGCAAATAAATCCAATGAATGTCAAAAGAAAAACTGACTCATGGAAACAGATCTTTTCAAAAGCTTTTCTCTTTGTCTTTACAGCACTCACAATATATGCAAATCATCTTTCTGTAGTTAATGAAGCCCATCTAGATTATTCTTACCCTTGCAGTGGGGGCTGAGGCTGTGCCAGAGTAGTAGGCCTCTGCTTGTTCCAGCCACCATAGTCCAAAGAGGTGCGTACCTTCTTGAATGGGGTGGAGTGGTTGGGCAGCATGAGGCTTCTCTTGGCTGAGGAGGTCTGTGCTGTACTGGATGGTCTGAGGGAATTTTAGAGCAAAAGTGGTGTCAGTGACTGGCTTAAAGATTTGCTGATCCTTCTATTTTGTAATTTGTATTTTGTATACTCTGATGGCTTGAGCATTTTAGCTGATCACTAAAGAAATCCACCTGTCCAGAAAAGAGTGGCTCTGGCTGTAGTCTTTAGTCACAGATCGGCTGCCATAGAATGATGTTGGCTGCAGAGGAGTTGAACCCAGTGGAGCTGAGGGGAAAAAGGGATAATATTAGTTTAAGGCCTTAAGACGCGCACAGAACAATAATATAAACCAGTAGAAGCACTGAACGCTATTCAGCACACAACTCTACATGGCCAAGTGAATTGCAAATGATGTTGCTAATAGGTGGAACAGTGAATCAGAGGACAGGTAAAAAAACAAAACAAAACAAGATACAATGGGGGGGAGAGAGATAAAAGCAACCCAGTGACTGCTGCCATTAGCATTAATCTAGCAAATCACTCATACAATTTCTCCCTAAGAATGTATAATGCTTTTATGGACAATCATACAGGCATATATGAAGTTGGTTCCAATGATGTCATAGTTGCAAAACATAGCAAGCAGTGATTTTTTTTTTGCCATGTCACAGCAAGAATTTATGAATCTCTGCCTAATTCAACACAGTGACCATCACTTAAGAAAAAAATATTGTGTAGTCAGAACCCAGCACTACTCAACACAGCAACGCAAAAACACATGCAAGTTCTGAAGCCATAAACAGCTATATATTCAGTATCGTGCTGGTAAATTAAAATTTACCTGAACTCCTGTTCTCCTCTGCCTGCTTCAGCTTGTCTTTGCAGCTCAGTAGAAACTTCCTGGATGGATCTGTGGCCTTGTTGTTGCTAGAAAATGTTAAAGTATTTTTTGTTGTTTTTGTTGTTATCTGACTCCGAACAGACTTATTAAAATTTATTTATTGAGAAAAAGTAAAACATATTTCCCTGCACTTCATTAAAAAAAAGAAAGAAAAAAAAAGTTTTCCAGTAGTTAAACTATAGAAAGCTAGTTACACTATTATAACACTCATAAGTCACTGCTGGTATTTGTCTTTCCATCACTCTACCAGACAAAAAAATGCGAAACATGTCTAAAAAAAAATTAAGAGATTTCAGAAAAAGCTGCTCAAGTCATTTGTACCAATACTATAATTCAGCCTGGGAAGTAAGGGGTGTTGCTTTTACCTTGAGGAATCATTTTCTTTTGGGTAATCCTCAGTTAGGTCACTTTCAGAATTAAGGAGCCTCTTTCTCTTCTCGCTCCTGAAAAACAGCTAAATGTATTAACATCACAACCCTGGATTGCTAAATAAGAAAAAAATTGTTTTGTGTTTTTAATTTATTGTATGTGTCAAATACAGTGCGACAGATACTAGGTGACAACATTAACGTTTAGCAGAACAACCCCACACGAGCGGATTGTCAGCAGAGGCCTGTATTATGAAGCAAGTTCAAATTAGTCTGGCTTTCATCGGGTATCAGGCTGGCACCACTAAGTCTTTTCCAGACAAGAACAGCCAAGTTGGGAAAGAGGACAAAAACCAACAGCGTAGCCCCTAAATCACCTGGTATTTGGTTAAAAATGTTTAACTTCAAATAGTACTGCACAACTAATCTAGTCACAACTGCAATTGTGATGTCAGCCTGTGCCATTATATAAGCTTAATTTAAGTAAATAAACATGTACATGTGTGAACAAGCCAAACTGTTGTGTTTTTTTGTTCATTATCTATGCCCCTAAAGTTATGAGAATTTTTGTGTTATGAATTTTATTTCCTGTGGCTGTAACTTCCTCACAGTCTGTTCAGTATGTGTAAGATAGAGCAACAACTTTGCTTTTGTGTTTGTTAACCTGTAATAAAGGTACAATTCTTTTAACTATTGTGTTTAGTAGTGTGAGTTAATTCCAATGATTTAATTCAGTCTTTATATTTTTTCACATGAATTTCCAATATGTTTTTTCTTTAATAACCAAGCAAATAGAATCAACATTTATTATATTGCAAACGCAAATCTTAATATGACTTTATCACCAATTCATGCCACCCTAACTTCAAACTGAGTTTAAGCCTAGCATTTTCACCCCAAGCTACATCTTAAAATAATCAAATTGCTCACAAGACATTATTTGCATAGCAAATGGAGCATCATACCTATTCTCAGAGAGTCCAGTGCGAGTGGGAGTGGAGGCTGCTCTGCTTGGGCTGCCAAGAGGCTTCCTCTGTGACGTGTCCTCCCGGCCTTCTGCACTCTGCCGCCTTGGTGTTGTCTGGATAATGTTAGAACACTGGATATTTAAACCATTTGTGAGCTCCTCTAAACATTTTTAAGTTAAATATTCAGTGTTGCACTGTTCCTCACCTGTCTCTCCCCTGAAGGATTGCTCTCATTTTTCACAGACCGGTTTCCAAGCACACTGAAGTTTGCACTTCCATGTGATGATTTTAAAACTGCAAAATTAAGAAAGGATGAGAACTTGCAAAATCCCACAGTAAATCTGCAATATCAAATACAGTTGATGCAGGTAGATTATAGCAATATTAACACAACAATGTGTGACAACTGAGGTAGGACACTGTGATGCACATCTTTTTTTAAAGAAACTAAATATTTCTATAGTGATACAGAGGCTTGCCGTCCCTGAACATACAGTAAAACTATAGATTTATTCAATACACCCTCACAGGACGGGAAAACCCTGCCTTGGCAGTGAGCAGGAGTTAGAGAAATTCCTATATTATATCTGCTTTGACAGTCAATGTTGGATCAGCAGACAGAGGATGAGCAGGCTGCTGCCTGTTATCTGGACCTATCTATATATCTATATATCTTTTACCTGAGATCATACAAGGTAACTGCATAGTGTGTAGAGAAGGGACAAGGCAAATGTTTAAAATCAGAAAACACAGGACATTGTGGAAATAAATGGAAATTAAATTTAACAGGATAAAGCATCCCTTTGTACTTCCATCCAATTGGGCCGTTGTTTATCTAAGGCTAAAATCTCAAACCATTTTCATCTGAAAAACAAAATTATAAGCAATGACACTTATTAAAATATGTGGCTGAAGTGCTGTGACTGCCATCTACTCAATTGTTGAATGTATTAATGTTCAAATCACATAAACCTTGGATATATGTGCTGACAAATTATGTTCTGAAATTGTATGTATCTATGTATATAACAGTTACAAAAATATCAACTAATGAGTGATGGTGTAATTACCTGGCTTTCCCTGCTTCAGTTTTTCCAGATATTCTTTAGTCTTCTGTGACAAAGTTGAGGGCATCCTATCCAGGGTGATGACACTGTTGTCCTTCAAGGTCAGCATAATTCGATTTTGATTCTGGTTAACGGTCTTCACATTCTGGTTCAACTGAGAGCGACAAAATAATTACATAATTAAATTTTAGATTTTGGTTAATTATACATCTTTGGTTTATTTCTGTTGATACTGAAGGTTTTATTTTAACTATATTACTACTATTAAATAATAATTTTACAAGTTAATTACAATAAGTACAAGTTGTCGCATTTAGTGTCTTTGGTCACTGATCTTTCAGAACTGTTTTTGCAATTTTTGTGTTTGGTTTTTGCACTGCTGTTTCTTTTCAACTGTCAAACTCTGCAATCATCAAAGGTGACAGTTTACTGCATGCCTCTTGCAGAGGATTGACGCTGTCACAATGTCCACAGAATCATATTAATAATTTGTTTTAGTTTTAATCCTTACATGCATCCTCTGGGTAGTTTATGACTGACTCCACTTTAAGCTGTTCAAACAGTTACAACTTAAAGTCAAAACACCAAACTCATCACATACTTTTTGTACTATTCCTTTATAAGACATCCTCATGTTGTAGTTAACAAAGAGCGACTTCAGACAAAGCAATAGGTGGGTCAGCAAACATTGTACAATATTACTCTCTTGTTTGCCTTGCAACAGCACCACCATGGTAAAGCTATGAATTAGGTTTGAGCAATATGACATCTACTTTGAAATGCTCGAGATTTGCCCAAAGTTACTATCATTCATTCATATTAGGGATGTCCCAATACCATTTTTTTCTTGACCGAGTAGTACTTACATTTGAATACTTGCCCATAGCGAGTACTGAAACAAGTACTTTTGCTAACTGCAGCACAGCAGAGGAGAGCTGCTAGAAGAAGAAACTACACTGGGTGCAGTTAGTCAACCAGCTACAGACATAACAACGAGACATTTATATCTAGCTTAATGTTTTATTTTGAAAATTAACCAGATTCACTATCAGTTGCATGTCTTTACTTCCCATTTGTCTCATGTGCTCTGTACTGCTTGATGCAGAGTTTTACAAGTACGAGTGCGGCATCAAATCCAATAATGGTATTGAGACATCCCTAGTTTAAACTTCAACATTATGTTAAACATAGTTGATTTTTACAGATGGAATCAGGAATCACATTAACATGGGCACTCTTTTCTCTTCACCTCAGTCACAGCTCATTTACAAAATAAAATTACATGTCTCAATCACAACATCTGCAGTTGCTCCCAATACTGTATGTGTAAGTACAAAAAGAGCAAAGTGAACAATACCTGGAAAATTTTAGAAGTTCCGCTACAGTTGAACCTTAGACAGAGGTTGACTTTGTTGTCCTTTTCCAGGATCTCAAAAGTTCCTTCTTTCCACTTGGTGGTACCCAACTCCATGCTCATAAGGCGGATCTTAACAGCGCCACCACTGGAGAGTTTGGGCACTGTGGTTGCCATGGCTTACTATCCAATTGGTACACTGTGGAGGCTGGGACTTCAAAGTAATCCTAAATAAAATAAATCACATCAAAGACTGTGTCAGTACAGCCATATAAATATCCATCCTTCATCGGATAAATTATAACCAGCATGCTCCGACCATAACAGTATAATGCCATTGCGTATAACTTCCATTCAGAACATCGCTTCAAGTTATGAATGGGCAATCATAACTGTCATTACTCCGGACAGCCGACATTAAACCAGGCTAATGAGCCGAAACATTGAACTCACTAATCACATAACAAGGATTAGTATTACACGGCTTGTTACAACACAAAATAGTTTCAATTTGCTAACATTAAAGGTAACGGAGTGATGCACATGTTTTCAAAGCTGCCGTTACCAAGCTAATAGAAGCAAGTAACACATTATGCAATCCTCGTTGGCCATCGCTTTACTTCTGAGTGCTTGTTGAAAGTCACAACAAAGTCCAAGACAACCAAATACATAAGCTAATATCACACGGCTCACTATAACAGACAAACGTCACGCTCCTAGCATAATTTTGAAAACAGCGACGGGTGTTTTACAAAGTGGGGATACTCACACTGTTTGTTAGTTAGTTGGCTCATGGTTGCATTAACAGCCAAGTAGCCTATGTTAGTATTAACCATCGAAGTAGCCAACGACGTAGCGTTAGCTCAATAACCAATCTGTATCGCGGCTGCGACGAGCGAAGGTGCACATCACATTGCGACAACCGTTTAGCGTTATTAATTCTAGCAGAGTTGTCGATAATGTGACAAGACGAAGAGTCACAAACATGTGTAAAACCACTGAAGTTACAAGAAGCTAGTCAGCGGGACACTACAGCCAAATTAAATGTCTGGGATGCAGGTAATGTCCTCCCCTCTTCCACAGACGCTGAATGGATGGAGAAGGCCGACATTAGCAGATGTGCTAGCAGGCTAGCGGGAGCTAGCTAGCTAACTGGCTAATTTGCCTGATTGTAATTTGATGACAAAAACAGTGTCACCGCTTTTTTACATCGTCGCAGTTCCTTACCTGTCGATGATATAAACTTTTCTTGAAACTTATAAATCACACTATCGTTTTCATGGGTCCTCCGAGGACAGAAAGTTTGTTTTGCCGGCATTCACCTGCTTCTCAGTATATGTTGTTGACAGTGGACATACACACTACGCTTCGCAACGGTGCTCGATGATGGCGGGAACGTGAAAATTTACAACGGAAATGATAACCGAGAGTGTGTCCCATCGTCTTCTCGCGATATTCAGTCTCACTTGTATTTAGGTTGCCTCCATTGCCCAACAAAACTAGCTAGCTAGATAACAAAATTGTGCTATATGGTCTGTACCTTTCAGTTTTGAGCTTTTGAGAGTGTTATCGATATACACGAGAATGTTTTTGCATTACGTTATCTCAGTGGAGTTATGCCGCTTGTAACCTTGATGTACGCGGATATTGGATTCTTTTTAACGTTAGCAACTAACGTTAGCCTCGTGTAGCTAGCTGTGCGCACTGTGTGTTATTTACGCAAACTTTAATTAATTACAGTCATATATTCTGCTGTTACACCAGACCTCAGCGGATACAGTCGTATTTAACTGCTCTTTTGGACCTTTTAAGAGCTTCAGAGAATGCTGGCGACAGGAGCAGTGAGTGTCTAGTAGTATAACGTTAACTTACTGTAGCGCTGTGCTAACTGTGTTACCATCATTTTAAATAACCTTATTTAAATTGAACTGTTTAAATTAACAGTATTCGTACGGTCGTTTAAACCAGCTTAGTTTAAACTGTATTACAGTACCATATGGTTGTTTAGGTCTTTATTATGTTTCAACTTTAATTAAGGCTATATGTTTACTTTGTATGAAACGTTTATTTCCAAGTTCATTATAGCTACATGGATCCATCAAATGAAAACATTTGTAGGTTGAAGCTTCAAGCAACTTAATAGCTGAAGTTTAGTTATCATTATAGTGAGACCTAATTGATGAAGTAATACATTAACTTTTTGTTGCTAATAATCAGATGTAATATTTGTTTTTGAATACCTCTATCAGTTATGTTCCATATTGTTAGTACGACTGTTGGTGGTTTAATTAAACCCTCATGTTGCGTTGATATGATAAAGTCAAAGAAAATGTCTTATCCTATATCGTAATATTGTAATCGGCATGTATAAATTAGATGATGATGACTGAATTAATGTGATGATTAATTTTCCTTATATTTACAGGCTGTAACTAACGTCACAGCCTTGGCCCAGGTGGACCGAGAGAAGATCTACCAATGGATTAATGAGTTGTCCAGTCCAGAGACCAGAGAAAATGCCTTGCTGGAGTTGAGCAAGAAACGTGAGTCTGTGCCAGATCTGGCTCCGATGCTCTGGCACTCCTGTGGTACCATTGCTGCCCTGTTACAGGTATGACTCATATTCCATTGTTTGCTGTAGCAAATAGTATCTCACCATTTGTGGGTGTTGATCGCAAATGTAGCCATTCCTTTCATCATTTTTTTTTTCAAATTTATTTATTTTTCAGGAAATAGTGAACATCTATCCATCTATAAATCCACCTACACTTACAGCTCACCAGTCTAACAGAGTGTGCAATGCCTTGGCACTTCTGCAATGTGTTGCCTCGCACCCAGAAACACGGTAATGATTGTTTCAGTATAATAGTAGAATCTCTGCAATTTTCTAACTAGCTAGGTTCTTTTACAGCGGACTGTTTTTAAAAGCTTGGATGATGTAATGCTCCAGAAAAAAACAGACTTAATTTAGTCTTTTATCCACAGAGGGGACTATCAGCTAAAGTTGAGCTTTAATCTCTGCTCAACAAAAGGTTGATTCTAAAGCTATGACAGTAATCTTGGAGTGATGTTTAATATTTACTGTGTGATCTCTGTTAAGTCATATTAATTAAAGTGCTTTTAATTGTTTGTTTCACACCAGGTCAGCTTTTCTTGCTGCTCACATCCCTCTTTTCCTTTACCCATTTCTGCACACTGTGAGCAAAACACGGCCATTTGAGTACCTGCGACTCACCAGCCTTGGAGTGATAGGTAAACCCTATACCTGTTCAGCTGTTTTTATTTCTTGAGTGAGTGGTCAGGCTTTGTCATTTTCAACATGATGCATTTGCTGCAGGTGCCTTGGTCAAAACAGATGAACAAGAAGTGATTAATTTCCTCCTCACCACTGAAATCATCCCACTCTGTCTTCGCATCATGGAATCAGGGAGTGAACTCTCAAAGACGGTACTTTTAGTAGTACAACTTTATTTGATTTTATTTTTAAGTTAAAACAAATAAATAGATATTTTCATCAGTACCTGATGGGATTTAACAGCTCACCATTGTTCACTTTGTTTGGCAGGTTGCTACTTTCATATTGCAGAAGATTCTGCTGGATGACACAGGGCTGGCCTACATATGTCAGACATATGAACGTTTCTCCCACGTGGCGATGATCCTTGTAAGTGTCCCTTGAGAAACATCTCATTTGGTTGAATTTACCATCCTAGTCTCGCTACACCATGTGACACTTGGCAGCAATTATGAGGTAAGATGTCTTGTCATTTTCATCTTTTTCGTTGCAGGGCAAAATGGTGCTACAGCTCTCCAAAGAACCGTCAGCACGTCTACTGAAGCATGTTGTTCGCTGCTACCTCCGCCTCTCGGATAATATCAGGTAACTTGGGCTCTTGGTAGAGTGGACGTGTGTACAGTTTAATAGGATTCAGTCCCTCACAACCTTGGTCTGTTTAAGCCAGAGAGAATATAACTAAAGGATCTGATCATCAGTAGTTGCCACTAGAAGGAGCTATGGCATAAAGCAGCATGTAGTGACTGGTTACTTAAATGGTACAGTCTGTGGCCAGCCCTTAATGTTTGCTGATCATAAATTTATTTGCCTTTTGTATTATGAATTTCAAATTAAGTACTAAATAAATGGAGGTTAAAATTAGCTTTATGGCCTACTCGCAATATCATGAAATGTTATACATACAGTTTTCAGTCATAGTGGTTGTTTTTTTTTTTCCCTTCTTTACCCTATAACTGTTGTGTGCCTTCCACAACCTTGGGTCCTCTACCAGAGGCCTGGGTTCTGCACAGTATCTGACGCTGCCATCTTTCCACATCCTCTCAAATTCACACTGTGGTGCTTGTCCAGCTTCTCATACTCCTTTCTCTTGATGTTGCTGTAAATTAACTGCTATGCCTACCAGTTCTGCCTCATCCTGTTATGTGGTTAGCCAGAGCCTTCCTGTCTGTATGGATGTCGAAGTCCCACAGGAGGGAATGTATGATCATGATTGCATGCGATATGGCTTACTTAATCTAAAATATAGACCATGTAACACAGCACATTTACTCACTGTCGGTGTCTCAAATCTTAATTTGCTTCTAATTTTAATAGATTCTCTTAAACATGCCATCACCATATGTCAGGGCTCTGCTGTCAGATTTTCTGTAAAAGTGCTTTTTTATATTTTAATAAAGTTTACAAACATAGTTTATTAGCCAGACAGTTAAGATATAGGCCATAATTGCCAGAATCCTTTGAAGTAACACCAATAATGCATATCAGGAAAGCATATTCTGGAAGGGAGGTTGTGCTTTAAACGTATCATGCTGTACCTTGGTGTTTCATAATATGGACTAGAAAGTGTATAAATAACAATATATTTTTTAAAACAATAATCTCAATTTTATATGTGTATGCACATAGTCATGATATAGTGGTACTGCAGTCTTATTTAAAATGTCTATCTTTTGCTGCCTGTTGGAGCCACCAACATGAAGAGTTTTCAGTTTTCTAGGAAGACGATGACAAAAGTATACTGATTTCATTTCTTCCGCCAGGGCCAGAGAAGCGCTGCGTCAGTGTTTGCCAGACCAGCTGAAAGACAGCACCTTTGCCCAGGTGCTGAAGGATGACACCACGACCAAGCGCTGGCTGGCACAGTTGGTGAAGAACCTGCAGGAGGGCCAAGTCACTGACTCTAGGGGCATCCCACTGGCTCCACAGTGACTGGGCCAATCTGTCCATTGACAGCAGACACACAAGGATTCTCAACACTGTCTAGATTTTGTATTTTGCCAAATGTGGTGCTAACACTGCCTGCAAGGTAAAGAGACGTAATGGTAGAGATGTTTGTCTGCTTTTGGATGGATTAATATCTGCAGACTCAACGATCAGTACATGACTTCTGCACAAGACCGGACAGACAGTAGAATTTTTTGTTAAGTCAATGTTGACATCAGTGTTTGAGAATAACAATACATCGGCATTGCTTTTGATGTAACAAAGTTTTGGCCCTATCGCTCAAAATTGGTGATCGATATGTCTGGGTAGGATATTTCACAGTTAAACAAAATAGTCAAAACAATACGAGTCGTTTTTGAACAGTGACAACACAAAAAGGCATTGCACTTGGAAAAATGGACAGCTGTAAATTAAAATGCAGCTTGTAAAACATGTTTTGCTGCATTTAATTGCACTGTAATTATCCAGATGTCTGTAAACATAAAGGTCAATGCTGATGGTAGCAGTTTCACTGCTAATATGAGCCCTCTCAAAATATCACTCAACTTTGCTCTTATGCCAGTTATCACTGTAACTTGCTGTGGCATTTCACTTCACAGCAGGAACTGTTCTTGTTTGCTTTTTGCATTTCAAATAAGAATTTTTAATCTTGTGGATGGTTGTGTTTGTTTGTTTTTTGCAAAGCCTCTGCACTCATGTAGCAGTTTATATGATGGAAGTGCTCATGTATATTTTTTACTGGTATTATATTCTTTGATCCAGTAATATATAATTGTTTTTGTTCAAGATATTTCATGAATACACCTTATTCCATCCATGTGTAGGACATTGATAATACCCTTGGCGTGTGATTAGAGGAAATGCCTTTAGTCTTATTCAGTGGAAAGAGAAACACATTGAAGATTCTGAAAGACATTTTTCTGGCTATTGACAGAATGCTTTCAGCTTTTTCTGCAGTTTATGCTTTTGTTTATTAAAAATTATACATTTACTAAACAGCGTATGTACAGTTGCAGAACAGTCTGCCTCAACCACACATTAAAACAGGATGTTGGTGAAGATCAAATTTTATTTTTTTATGGTTTATGTACAAACTGCAGGGTTGGTGGTTCGATCCCAGGGTCCTCGTTTAAATAAGACTTGTAAAACTCTGATTGGCAGCTGTCCAGAGCAATTTCCCTATTAGAACAATACGCTTTTTTTTTTTTATTAAGGATACATAAGTAGATTTTAGATTTGCAGGATCCTGACAATAGAAGCGCTGCACCACTGTATGCATTTTTAGACAAGTATTTAGAGATATAACTAATAACATATAAAGACAGCAAGGCCATGAGTATTTCAGGTAATGCCAAAATGTGTAATATATCAGCATGGTTTGAGTAAAGTTGTAACTAACAATTTGTGATTCTATTAATATGTTAATAATTACTTTTAATGAGCAGTGTGAGGAGTATTTTAGTTTTCAAAAGCAAATTGTACAAGTCCAGAGAGCCCATGTATAACTGAACCACCTGCACGTAGTAACTCATTCATTCATTCACGTTAGGTTCAGTGTTAGATAGGAAAGTGGCTCACCTGTGCTCACTGAGTGCTCCATCAAACATCCACATGCTTCACTGATGAGTGTTCATTTCCTTTTACCGGTACATTAGCAAATTGTTGTGTTGCCCCATAGGTTCCATTATCATCACAACAACTTGGATTGACATCATGCATCACGGGAACACCTACGCTCAAGCCTTCCATTTGTGAGCAAATCTGACCCCTCTGGGAGATCTTCCTAAATATGGATTGTGTGTTTTTGTCTATTTACCTTTTAGGCCTCATCCAGGAACATTTGCAAATTCAAAGACACATTAGCTCGACTGTATTGACGAATAGGAAAGTAATGTTTTCCATCTTTGTGCATTTTCACATACATACCGTTGAGCATTAGAGTGAGCAGTGTAATAGGAAACTGCATCAGAACCTCTGCAGTTCTGCAGTACAGTCTTTTATGAATCTTTACTCAATCTTTTGCACTCCTCAGATATTAGATATCAGATCTGGCCTGAGTCACTGTGGACCTGTGTTTAATTCTGCACAGGGGACTGTTTTCTTGCACAGCACATATTTCTTATTGTTTTATCCCTTGGCTTCTTTTCTAAACATGGCAGGCCTTTTCCCAGTATTGTGTTAGCCGTTATCAGGGCTGATGCAGAAACATTAGCGTCATTTCGACTCCTGCACAGCATCCACATTAACCTCGAGGACAAGAAAGGAAGACGGAGAGAACGAGGCAGAGAAGGCCGAGGGAGTTGCTTCAACTTATGCAGTGATGGGTCTGCAGATGGTGGAGTGAGGGAGTGGCAGGAAAGGAAGGAAAGCTGTTGGGGAGGGGGTATACAAAAGGAGGAGGAGCTGGAGGTGGACGAGGATGAGGAGTGGTGGGAGCAGACCGAACCAGCTCAAGGCAGCAGTGACGCTGGGAATCAGATTTCCCACACCCAGCAGTAAAGACTGGGCAGAGGGGAGGAGAGAGGTTGAGCCAGATTTCTTTTAAGACACTCCCAGTGTTTAAACGGCCTGAGCTTAGCTGACAGTCTGTGACATACACACCTCCCTAGGCCTCCTCTCAAGCTGACCAGGGTATTAGTATCACACTGACATCTGTACTTCTGGTAAGTATGAGCTCTTTTCTTAATCAAAATTTAATTTTTCCTCAGTCTTTGTTTCTTTATCTGCAGTTGCATATACACTTTACTGAAGTGATGATCTTATGTTTCTCATTTCTGCCTGTGATTCTAATTTACTGTGCACAACCTCACCCTCACTGGTCTGGTTTGGTGTTATGTGAATTTTCCTGGATGGGCACTGGATGTTCATTGGATGCTCATGTGAATTCTTCACATAATTGTGTGCAATCAAAAAAGCAGTCATGGGGAAATATCAGGATATAAATCTGGGCAAATGGAACATTCCTGTGAGCTATAACCAAACTCAATATTAGATGCATATAACAAATAGTACAAGCATGAAGCGTTGTTACCAATTTCCACTCTGTCAAATACCCACATGAGTCATGTATCTATGCCTGTGTGTGTGTGTGTGTGTGTGGTCACTGAACTCCCTGAGAAAGTGGCACTGTGTGACTCATCTCACCAGAAGAGAGTACCAATCCAAAATACTTACACATGATCCCAGAAATAAAACATAATGTGACCTAAATGCAGTTTAAAAGTTTCAACCTGGATTCAGAAAAATGTGGATGGAAATGGACATGTTGGTTTAAGTAATTGTGAAATAGAAGGTTTCGTTCATGTGTCTCCTCAGCAGAAATGCAGTATTAAATTGTGAAACAACTGTGAATGCGTTTCTTGCAACCCATCATTTTTATGTGGCGGGAAATCTGCCGAGGGGCTGATAGATGGGGGTTGAGAAACATTAGGAATCTAAGATTAGATCGTGTTCTTTCAGGAGACAATGAAAGGAAGTGATCGCTGTCATGAGGGAATGCAGATATACAGACTTTAGAAAACTATACCTCTCTGGAAATGTGTGATCAACAACAGAGATCACTGGAGTTTATCATCTTCCACTAATAAGCTGCAGGAGGACTGCAGTGCATTAGTCTCGTTCTGTGTCAGTTTCTCTGCTAACGTTTGGCACATTGTAGTTTAGCATGTTAGCATGCTCATTACCATTAAACAAAGAGTGCTGATGGGAACCTCATAGTTACGTGGTCATAAACCAAGAAGTGAGTTAATACATTTCACTTTCACGGAAACAGAAATGTGTGTAACACATGTGATGATGTTCTGTCCCGTAGCTGTGAAGACTTTATACAAATATCAACTTTATGGTGGAGCTGTAGGACATTTAAGTCTAGAATTAGTATGTAGGAACGGTGTCTCTGCCACATTCATGGAAGTCCAAGGTTGTTGAGTTGTTGAGCACCTTGTGCTTGTAGTGTGACTAAAATGTATATAGTTTTTACACTTATAGAGCAATATATAAACACAGTTTTATGCTTCTGTGCCAACGACAGCCTTGGCCAGAATCAACATGTTTTCAGAATGTCTGTCTTTTGGGGTGAAGTTGCGTCCTTCCCATTCTTATTAACAATATCTCAGAATGTGTTGAGGTGATTCCTTTAAAACTGGCACAAACATCCTCTTGGGTTTTAAGGATGAACTGATTAGGATTACTATTACTATTACTATGAATAGACTATGGTCTCTGTAACCTTAATGTTTATCCTATTGTATATTATATATTCTCAGAAACATCTGGAGGAAATTTTATTACATCGAGCACAAACATCCACTTGGACAAATGGATGAACTGATTAGAACACAAGTCTGGACAGAGATACAGCAGGCAGAAGCTTACAACCACAAAGTAGTTATTCTAGTTAATAGCATGTTTTTTCATGTAAAATAAACAAAAAAATTGGAAATTATTTTCTTAGAGTGACTGCATAGCAATCACACATGGATTTAAAACTAAAAAGGCTTTATGTCTGCTCCTGATTTAATCTGACCAGGCTGACGTGGACACTGTATGCTGATCGTGATATGTCTTTGTCAACACACTGTTTAACGGTGCAGGAGCTGCCCTGCACCATTGCTATGTCTCTCACTGTTTATAGCCAATGAATGAGTAAAAAGTGGTGGTGTGACTGGATCAATGCTGACTCTTGAGGTCTACCACACAGTTCTGTGTTAGTCTCTTTTCATTTTCAGCTTCAATGATCTTTTGTGGAAATTATATTTTTAGCTGCACAAGTTCATTATCACAGACATGAAGGACAGCAAGTCAGCAAGATTATACTCAAGGACACTTCAGCACCACAAAATGTACGCATTAGAGACCAAATCTAAAAAAGGAAAGATTATTAAGAATTGTTACAACAATAATACAATACAATATTATTAGAATTATAACAACAGCTAGTTATTGAAGGGGAAAGATGGACACATTTCACATCCCTGGATCAGCAGGGAAATTATCTATGAACAAAGTATGTAGTAATGTCCTTCCTTAACAATTCATACCACAGTTACCTTCAGTAATATACTGATCTTGTTGTTCCAATAAACCTGCTCCGTGTCCAAGGCACGGAGTGCAAAGCATTAAAGTTATAGGGTGTTGAAAGTGTGCATAGTTAACTGTCTGTGGAATTGTGAAGATGAATGTTAGACTGTTATTGTATTTACAAAGCAGCTGGATTAACATAGATCTTTTTCAAAGTGTATTTTGTTTGGATTCAGGGAAAAGGAACTGGAAGGATTCACTGACATCTGCTTCTTTTTAGCAGCAAATTTCCATTGGCATGATTCAAGGATAACAATGGATCCTGAAGGCGCTGGTGAGTGAAATGGTATTCACTCAGACTGAAGATGCAGTGTGATGGCTTTCCAATTTGCTTAAACACGCAAATGTTACAATGAGCAATAATTTCATATAACCCGATTTAGTGGTAGAAAAATCATTTATTACTGTCCTAATATTGCTCCTTCTGGCCTCCCTGTTGGTAGAGTATCTAAAGTTTGACAACATCATGACTTAGATTTTTACCTGACTGTACAGGTATCCAAGATGACCCAGATATCAAGGTGATGATGGCAGGGTCGACCCTGAGAAAAGTCAAGTCTCGCTCGTGGAAGAAGCAGAGGCATTTCCGGCTCCTAGAGGACGGCATGACAATCTGGTACAAGTCCAGATGGGCAGGAAAAGGCCACTCAACCTGTGAGTACTGAAGGGTATATCACGTATAGAGACAGTGATCATCATTATGCTGTATATTGGGCTCATGTATCTTGATATTATGAGGTCGCAAGTTAAAAATATGAAGTTGGGGCTGCCTAGCACACACACAACATTACCTGTGCAAATTCATTCAGGGACATTTGTAGCAGATCTCGTCTCTCATTTCCTGTAGGACTGGATCTGAAACCCATGAACTTAACATACTAAACATCAGTGGAGCTATCTAAAAGTTGAGTTATGGCAACTGGACTTTTTTGCTGTTAGGTTGAAATGTTCCACTCTTCATCCAAGTAGCTTCATCAGTCTGAGCTTTGCATGTGCAAATAAATACCCCATCACTTAAAAGTGGTAAAAGATTTAACCTGCCTCCTGTATATCATCTATCCTAAGGAAAATCAGACCCAATTCACGCCCCAGGATGGTCACAAGACCATTCATTGCAGGTGTGAAGTCCTGGAGGATAAATTTGCAGACTCTAACCAACTTTCCTCAGACTGATGAGGCTACTTGGATGAGTAGTGAAGTGTGACGACCTTATAGGAAAAAAAGATTCACCTGGAAGACTGAGAATCTTCACTACTTGAGGAAAAAATATTTTGAAAAATATGCTTGTCTTCTGTTTTTTTGAGACTTAGAAGATCACTACTTTTTTATTTTTAGACAGTGCCATAGTTACTGTTCCAATGTTTTTATTTTCTGACAATATAGAAAAAATCCCATGTTAAAATCCTTTCTTAGGACCATAATGATTTTAATGTTGTGCCATATGGTACATAGTCCTTAATAAAGTTGTATTTGATCAAACAACTTAAAATACTAACACTTTTACACAAAAAGTAGCTTTTTTCTGTGTGGGAGACTAATGTGACTGTAACGTTTACTGGGGTCAGCAGAAGTACAACTAATTTGAGCCCTGTTTAAGGAAACTGGACACAGTCTCCCTCAGGTATGTACGTGTGGGAGTTGCTTTAAAAATGGAACACCCAGCTAATTAAGTACAAACTAGAAAAAGAGCTCATTAATTAAGAATGCACTTCCTGCTCAAAGCACTCCATCAAAAGGTAGAGTGGTTGAATCCTCCATGCACAGAAGAACCTCTTTAACCACACTCTGGTCATGTCTCAGTCTCAGTGACCGAGATGGAGGCGGTTCGTGAGGGCCACCAGTCCGAGGTCCTGCTGAGCATCGCTGAGGAGTTCCCCGCTGACCTCTGCTTCACTCTGGTTTTTCACGGTCGACAAGGCAACCTGGACCTTGTGGCTGACTCCCCAGAGGAGGCTCAGGCCTGGATTCAAGGGGTGCGCAAGCTTATTCACAAGGCTCAAACGATGGATGAGAAGGAGCGGCTAGACCAGTATTCTTTTACTGTGGTAGAATAATGTGTTAGAAAAACATTAGCTGATGTCAAATATTGGTTCATTGCTTTGTTTTCTTTGAATGAAGGTTCAATCAGTTTGAAAGCATTTAAGTAAAGCATTAAAAATGCAGCTCTTTAAATTAGGACTTTCATTCCTCACTTCATCTGAGCTGGAGTTTTCCTCAGCATCTTCTCAGATGGGTCTGGGACTGGTTTCAGAAGGCTGACAAAAACAAAGATGGGAAGATGAATTTCAAAGAAGTTCGGAAGCTGCTGAAGATGATGAATGTCGACATGAATGAAGACCATGCTCTCAGTCTCTTCACAGTAAGATTTTGACATCTGAGGATGCTGATGTCTATTGATAGCTTTTTAGAGTGGCATTTGTTGTTCAAACAGAACAACAATCACTAACCTCTTGCCTTTTCAAATGGATCACAGATGGCTGATAAGTCACAGAGTGGCTCTTTGGAAATCGAGCAGTTTGTCCATTTTTACAAGATACTGACTCAGAGGGATGAAGTAGGGGCGGTGTTCCTGGACTACTCTGGAGATGGAAAGAAGTTGATGTTGGAGGAGCTGGAGAACTTCCTTAGGACAGAGCAACAGGAAGATAAGCGGAGTGCAGAGCATGCCCGGGAGCTCATTGACTGCTATGAACCATCTGAATCAGGTAAAGATGGATGTGACTGACAAACCGTTTATTAATTCAGTCACACATGTGTATGAGGGCATAATATCAAATATTTATTGTAGATAAAGTGCTTTATTTTGTGATTTACACATGCCTCATATGTCTGGAATAGACATAGACAAAAAGTATACTGTAAGTATGCAATACACACGCATTGTAAGACTGAGGGCAGGCAGGGTGACCAACTTCTTCCCTGATATCATTTGTATTTTGAATGCTGGGTGGGGTTATTTTAGGTTCTAATTTTCCAGATTCATTTCTCTCGTTCCAGGCAACATATTCCGGTATGTAGAGAATTATAATTTATTTTTCCATTAACAAAGAAGGAAAGTATACACACACTGGTCACTTTGTTAGGTATACCTGTACAATCTAATGTAATGAAACACAACAGCTCTGCCACAAATTCTTTAATAATATCCAGTTTTTAAGTTCAAGCTGTCAAAAGGACATAATTCTACTACATGTATATTACTGGGGTCATAGTGGGTGATGGAGACTTACTGGCCTGCATTATATTAAGTGAAGGGTCCAGAACATTAGAGATGCCTTTAATATGACATACTTCCGTTCAATAATAAAACAATGACTACAGTATGAGTAGACATATAGTAGCATTATCACCTGTCTGACAGTTTCAAGAAACAAACACTGAGAAACACTGAGAAATTATAACCTGGTTAAAGCAGAATTCATGGCAGAGCTGCTGTGTTGGATTGCGTTAGATTTTACAGATGTACCTAATAAAATATATGCCAACATCTGAGGATGTGGTATAAAAAATGCAATTCCAGGCACTCCAGTGGGTGTTTAAAAATATAAATGGCCTTTATTGAATATGGGCTAACACATTAAAAGGATACACCGATGCGTATCAGCACCACTTGCCTTTCTCAGGGGGTCCCGTGTGCTGATAAGCAATGGTGTATATATTCAGGCCTGCAGCCATAAGAGTGGTTCAGTGAGGTAGTATTTAGATGTAGCATTCACTTGAGCTAAATGCTAGCAACATTAAGCTAGTCTTCACGCAGTGATATTTTCCAGGTTCACTATATGAACAGAGCATATTATGCTAACATTTGCTTAATTGCACCAAATACATTCTAGGCACATCATACGTGAAGTACAGCTGAGGCTGATGGAAAAGTCTGTAGTTTTGTTTTGAGATTACCAAAGTGATTGTAAAAGATTATCCTCATAAGACAAGATCATTTATGTAACATTAATGTTGTCAATGTGCCAGTTATGCTATGCCAGTCAATATGATTAATCCTCTGGGATCCAGAATGTGTGTACAAAATTTCATAGCATTCCATCCATAAGTTGCAGACGTCCTTTTTGACTGAACACTGGCAATGAATAACTTCTGAATGTGTTAGAGGCATGAGGCATGTAAAAAAAGAATTAGAAATTCATCACTTAATCAACTATCATTATGGCCAAATAAAGCCAGGTTGTGCTACTTGAACCTGTGTCATATCCTCTGTGCAGCCAAGGAGAAAGGCTCCATGTCACTAGATGGCTTCCAGATGTACCTGTGCTCCCAGGAATGCTCCATATTTAAACCTGAGCTTCGTATTCTACACCAGGACATGAACCAACCGCTCAGCCACTACTTCATCTCCTCGTCACACAACACTTACCTGCTGGAGGACCAGTTGCGAGGACAGAGCAGCCTGGAGGCATACATACAGTGAGGCACACATCCTGTGTTTGGTGCACAGAAATTACATATTAGACAAAGACTTGAATGCAAATGATTTACATATAGTAGGAGAGTAAGATCTATAAGTCTATTAGACTTGAGATTAGATAATACTGGCACAATATCAAACATTTAGTGTTTAGTGTACATCAGAGAGATAGACCAAGTTGTTGAGGCTTTACTATATTAGTAAATAGTATTAATTGTATATTCATAGAGGGAAGTTTAAGGACAGCGGTCCTTACTGACATTCTGTGTGTACAGGGCTCTGAAGAGAGGCTGCCGTTGTGTGGAAGTGGACTGCTGGGATGGCAGTGACGGGGAGCCCATTGTGTATCATGGGCACACTTTGACGTCAAAGATTCTCTTTAAAGACGTCATTTCAACAGTCAGAGAGTACGCCTTCAAGGTGGGCAGTGTTTGCTCAGTAAGCATCTGCTGCCAGCAGCCCAGTAAGGTTTGATGTCAGGTGCCAAAGTACTGGAAATACTGTAGATGTTCCCGTACCACAGATGAAAATCTATTCACATCCATGGGGTTTGGATCTCGCTAGAATTCTTGTGGTTATATTTGAAAACTTGGACAAAAGAAACGGTCTGCATGGCATAGTACAGCTGGAGTAAATTGAAAAAATATGTTTTAAGTATCACGGCAAGAGTTACACAAGCAGCACTGCCACTGTGCTCACACAAGTCTTGGTGAATGTTACCCCTGCTGACTAAGATACAAACCATAATTTCTCATTTGTCTCCACTTTCCCATTTAATGAAACTCAGATGTTTTAAGGTTATGATGAATAAACAGTTTTGGAGGATTAGTGAACTTATGTTTAATGGAGACGAAATACAATGTTGTTATAATGTCATTTTTCAATCAGCTTATTTTAATTACCAGTTTTTCATATTTCTCTTCCTCGTTTTGCAGGCATCAGACTTCCCTGTCATCTTGTCTCTTGAGAATCACTGTAGTATAGAGCAGCAGACAGTCATGGCGGAGCACCTTAGTCAAATCTTGGGTGATATGCTACTGACCACGCTGCTGGATGGACAGGTCCCTCAGCAACTTCCTTCTCCACAGGTTAGAATCTGTGTGTGGATTTTATTTTTGTCTCACACGTTCACGTATTATATAGTTTATATATCAGTTATAAATTATAGTTTATGATGATCTGTTCTACCTCCTGAGCCAAAACCATTCTGAACAATCTCCATAGTTTGTCTAATAGTTAGGAGTATAACCAAAATGTTTAATCCCTATCATCATAGCATAACTGTATTATAATAACAAATGCTAGCGTGTTAGTATACTGATATAAGCCAGTAGCCTCACAGAGTGGCAGGTACTATGACTGCCTTGTTTCATCTTCAAACACAATGTGTTTACTGCAGTTTTAAAGTAAAAACATATTTGGATGAAAATTTATTGTACATTTGGACTGGTCTAGGGTGTACCCTGCCTCTCGCCCGTATGACAGCTGGGATAGGCTCCGGCCCACTTGCGAACCCTATGGGGACTAAGCGGTTCAGAAAATAAATGGATGGATATATTGTACATTTGGATAATTAAAAAAATAATAATTTAAAGCTACAGTCAAGCTCAGAGCTGTATGACACTCAAAATGAATCCTCTGCACTCTGCCCAGCCCTCTCTCCCTGCTGCGCAGTGCTTTGTCCAGTCCTTCAAGCATTAGTCTTGTGAATTTACATTAAGCAAGAAGCCACACAACTTAACCTGAAATTATTTCTCCAATTGTTAGAAGGGTAACAGATGCCACATTAAGATTTATAAGTGTATTTCTGCCAAAAAATTAAATAAAATAAAAAATTGGTCTTTTACAATCATGATATGAAGCTTCAGTAAATATTCTGTTCCTTGTATAAACTGACCCTCCCAGAGATCTAAAGAAAACTCAGATATATGCAGACATTTTAAAAATTAATGTCCATCTGTAGCTTGTAATCCATCTTCCACTGATCATAAAAGCAATAGTATTATAGTCTTCTTTTCCATCAGAGCACTTAGGACAATCAATTTTAACCTAAAGTAATGGCAGATGAATTCTATGCAGAACTCTATTGAGGATTGCATTGCTGCATTTAGATAGGAGACAGCAAAGTGGAAGAATATGGACCACCTTTATGATTGCTGTGGGGTCTGAATATGATGGCATATGATCCAGTCCTCATTCCAACACAGATTCAGCATAATTTACTGAGATGAAAAAATATGAGTTCATGTTTATGTGTCTTCACATAAGTCTCATATTTTTCAAATTAAAAGAAAAATACTGCAGGTCAAAGGTCCAGTGGACATGTTTACAGCAGAAACTAATCAGCTTTATTGGAGTCGACTGTTCATCAGCAGAATGTTTATTACAGGAATTAAAGGGGAAAATTTTACTGAAAGCCAAGAAGATTGGTGGTCTAGAGGAGTGTCTTGATGAAACCCTGACTGATGAAGTTAGCGATGAGGAAGAGGCCAATGGTGATGCTGAGAGCCCATCTGCTGAAGACCTACCTGCTGAGTGTCAGAATGAGAATGACAAGGTAAGTGCACTTGGTGACACTTTTTGCCCCAGATTTGTTTTTTGTTTTTTTAACATTGTTAGGCTGGTTTTCCTCCAGTTTTTCACCTGAAAGTCGACGTGAAGACAGTATGCAGAGACAGCAAAGCTGCAAAGAGTTTGGACAGGATAGATAGAGAAATGAGACTGGAGTAAAAGAAGAGAAATAGCAAAAAAAAACAGGAAATGTGGATATATCAAACATGACTAGCTATGACACTAAGAGGAAATATGACGACGTGTGTGTGTGTGTGTGTGTGTGCTTAAAACTGTTCCCTGTGTGAATGCTTACAGTATCTGACAATATCTACTTCTGCATTTCAAATTTAAAAGGCAAATTAGCCAAGATCATTTTTTCAAACAAGATAAAATTTTTACACATGTATGAACTGCCCAGTGCAGCTACAGTATTTATTTTAGCTGCTTCATCGCTTTCATTAAAAACATGCTATTTTCAAAGTGGTGACCCTGTAAATTCTAGACTAGTAACCAAATATACATTTATTTTTTTATTTCCTACTTCTTTACTCTAATTAGTGGCAGTTTCATTTCATTATTTATTGAATGAGCCATTACACATTTAAAACAAGTGCTTTAAATAATTCATCTCACATGGTTTGGTTTTGTCCATTTAACTTGTTAAAGGCACATCAGCTTTTTCTCTTTAAACAAATTGTTTTTTCACTGCCCACTACTTCACAATGGAGCCCATTCTTGTAAGCCTGCACATCGCAGCAGAGCTTGGCTAAGATCTTTTCAGTTATCTTGCACTTGTATTTCTTCTCTGCAGAAATCCAAGCACAAAGTGTCAAAGGAGCTGTCAGACCTGGTGATTTACTGTAAGAGTGTGCACTTCCATGACTTTGAGCATGCTCGCTCACACGGCAAATGCTATGAGATGTCCTCCTTCTCTGAATCCAAGGCTAAGAGGCTAGCTAAGGAAGCAGGTACCATGAGTATGATGGAATGGGTGTAGAACTATAATATCTTAAGAGGATGTCATAATAATAATCCACAGATAAATGATCAATGTTTTATATACAAATATTAATAATTGAGTAGACTATATTAACTGAATATAAATTGAAAAAAAGAATTCTCATCAAACCTCTCTTTAGGGACAGATTTTGTGCAGTATAACACAAAGCAGCTGAGCAGAATCTACCCCAGTGGCCTCAGGACAGACTCCTCCAACTACAACCCACAGGACATGTGGAATGTGGGCTGCCAGATAGGTGAGGGGAAGATTGTCCTGTACTGGTTGAACCAAACCTTTTCTATAGAACCACTGATATGGCATGTGTCAACACCAGAGACATGCTAACGCTTCAGATTTGGTGCATCTTGGTTGCATCTAATATTTCAGCCACAATTGGAAAGCAACTTTCAGCATCAGAAATGGTTAATAATTATGCTTTTTTGGAGTTTGGAATTAATCACCTATGTGACATGATGTAATACATGTAAGATCCAGATGATCCTGGACATCCTGGAAAATACACAGGTCAGTGCTGTTAGATTGTCAAACTGCCACATATGAGAATATAATATAGAATTTGTTATAACTGCTGCAGCTAATTTTGAACACCTAAGAAAGAACAAGTCAATTTTGACTTTGTTCAGTGGCTGAAGCAAATCAACATCTAAATGAGTGGAAAACCTGTCAAGTTAAAGATGTTTTTTTTCCACACTCTCTTTGTCTTATTGTCTTTATTCAAACTGAGACTGACAGTGGACATGGGGACAGAGTGGCGTGCAGTGGTGTCATGTAACAAAGATCACTTCCTAGCTGTAAATCAGAAATACTGTTATTACATGATATGTGCCAAAGACCACCACACAATGGTAATATCAGAAATTAGAGTCACGATGTTCTTGCGAGAACAGGAAGAGACACAATCACAGTCACTTTTGTGTAAATGAAGAAAAATGCTCTTTGTTGTCACTGCCACTCCATCCCCACCTCCTCCTGCAGCAAGGTTAGAGGTTACATACAGAACATCACCCTACAGCTGGAGGGTGACAGGACAGATGCTTCCTGTCATCAGACTTCAAACTGGTGCTGCTCTGGGTAAAGTGCTACAGCCAACCACAATAGGAAGAAAAACAAAACACTAAATTTCATTTTTCCTCTTTCCCAAAGTGGCCTTAAACTTCCAGACAGCTGGTCTGGAAATGGATCTGAACGATGGCCTGTTTAGGCAAAATGGCTGCTGCGGCTACGTCCTCAAACCCGACTTCATGAGAGACGGCAACACACAGTTCAGTCCAGAGAAACCTGACGAGCGGCAAGACTACAGACCACTCCGCTTATCCATAAGGGTACAGAACTAATTTTGTGGTTGCATTGGGCAGCTACACCTGTAAGTGTATGCCACTGTGAGGCATGGAGTGGCAGAAAATTAGCACTGTAATGTCAAAAAACAGTTATTACTGAGCAAGCACAGTACAATGGTTTCTGTATGTGATATATCAAACTGTGTGTGTTATCAGGTAATAAGTGGGCAGCAGCTACCAAAGGTGAATCAGAAAGAGGGCTCTATTGTAGACCCCCTGGTCAGAGTGGAGATCTATGGGGTGCCACAAGACCAGGCTAAAGAAGAGACCAGTCACATTAACAACAATGGTGAGACAGTGTATTCAGAATTTCTATACAGATTTGAAGTAACAGAAACATAAATTGAAATAAAAATTTAAAACTAAAAGTAACATCCCTGTCTATGCCGTTCACTCCTCTACTGGTTTCTGCCTGCAGGTTTTAACCCGGTGTGGAATGAAACTCTAAATTTCACCCTCCACACACCTGAACTGGCCCTGGTTCGCTTCGTGGTGGAGGACTATGACAAAGCGTCGAGGAATGACTTCATTGGACAGTTTACTCTTCCGTTTACGTGCATCCAAGCAGGTGACAATGATGTACAGTGAGACAAAACACAAACCTACATTTGTTAAACATTCAGATCCAGTCTTAATATTGTAGGAAACAGTGTAGGAAAATGCCAGACTGACTCAGTTGGCTGTTTAAAAGCTTACTGAAACAAATCCTCTTTCTCCCTCCAGGATATCGTCACATACATCTGCTGTCTAAAGATGGAACAGATATACCTCCCTCCTCAATCTTTGTGAACATCAGCATTTCAGAGCTCACATGAACAGAGAAAGAGCCACGCACGTCCAGCACATATTAAACTGGTTTTGGGCACTTGCCAGGGAAAAGCTGGCCACACTTCATGTATTTCTGTTCTTATACTTAAGATGCAATTCTACATGTCAGCTTCTCATAAAACTATTTCCTGCGTGCTTTTTAAGATTAATTTTCTATAAACAATATAAAGGATTGCTGCATGTGTCTTAAATAACAGTGGTCAAGAATAAAGTGTAGGCGAAAATTGAGGAAAAAAATGTTAAATATATTGTAATAATACAACAATGAAGCAGCCATAGCTTTGCATCATGCAGTTTAATCTACATTTAAGTGCCTGCTTGACTTTACGGACTTGACTCTCTTTACTCACAAATAGCTGCCATAAGGTAATAATGTAATTATAATGTTATGTATATACAAGCTATACATTTTCTGAATGGCTCAATACAATTTAATAAATTTAATTCACAAGACTCCTTGACTCATTTATTGTTCTGTCAAAGAGCACACACTTCAGAATAAGTACTAATGTGTTTTATTAGCTTTTTACAGTACAATTAAGTCACATGGTAAACTATCAATATTAACGTATAAATGACAGACTACTATTATCTGAACCTATTACTGCATCAGCTGTTACTCTCTGTGACTTCCTCTACCTCACTGGCTTTTCTTTCCTCGTCCACTTCTGCTGCTCTCTCCTCCAATGTCCCTTGCAGTGCCTCCTTCAGGGTAAGGCTGACAGCCTCAGAGTCCCTCACCACCCCCTGCTCTGCTGACATCTCTGGGTGGTGTCTCTGCAAATGCTTGACCACTTGGAACTTCTGTTTGGCTCTGTAGGAGCAGTGGCGGCAGCAGAAAGGCTGCTGCTTAGTGTGAGAGAGGTAGTGATGTCTGAGGCCCGCCGGCCATCGGAAGGACTTGTGGCACAGTCCGCACACGTAGGGGCGATCGTCACTGTGCTGCTGCTGGTGGGTCTTCAGAATGAAACTAGTCTTGAAGGCTTTGCCACATGTTTCACAGACATAAGAGCGTATGTCGCAGTGCTGTGTGTCCCGGTGGGCACGTAGTGCATCTGCTCTGTTGGTGCGGTAGTCACACTCATCACAGGCATATGGCTTCTCCCCTGCAGGGAACAAATACATATACAACTACACTTGTAAAAAAGATTTTTCTAACTTGCTAAATGCTAAAAGATACTACTGTATCTATCAGAATATCATGTTAGATTTTTTTAGAATAGGGGGCAGACATTTCAGGGAATTTCCTAAATTCAACCTTTATGTTTAGCTGATACCTGTGTGTTTGGTCATGTGATACTTGAGCTGAGTTGCCCACTTGCATTTGTAGCCACACTCTGGACAAAGGTACTTCTTCTCTTCTTGATGAACTCTCATATGAAGCTGTTAGAAATGGGCAGGGAGAAACATTAAACAAAGACTTATTACCTCCACTAAACAACAACAACAAAAAAAGATTTTTACTGTATGCAAGAGAAATTTCACAGTATATAAAAGCAACTGTGTATTCATGCCCTTACAAAAAGATATATATTTAAGTATGCTATTAGTACACCTTTAAACTAAAAATGTGCAGGTATACTTTCAGTATACTTTTTATGTACTTTTATTTTATGGTAAACTAAAAATAAGTAATAAGTGGGCCAATTTAGTCCCAAGAGGTATTAAAATA